>JAVJIF010012891.1:0-90059 GCA_038442645.1 Agave tequilana
TTCTCTTATTCATGCTCCTTTAGTTTTAGCTGCCATGGTGGTGGAAACAATGCCTTGTCTTGTTCACCACCTTCTTCTTCCTCTTGCCAATGCCAGAAGTGGAGTTCATTGCATAGGAGAGAAGAAAGTGGTCTCCTTGGAAGCGTTGTAATGGAGGAAAAGCAGCTTTCATAAGTCTGTGTTGCCACAGAGATCAAGTAAATTTAAAGCTTGCTTTATATTGTTAATTTGATAATATCAGCAATCGGTGATATTTTGTAAAATCTCTCTCCCTATTTTTATGGTTTAATTTTTTTTTTTTCAAGGTGATGAATTTTTGAATTAGTGCTATTTAAACTTCTCCTAAAATATATGGCCCGATTACTTTAAGTGCTCTAGTACAAGATACAAGACCAAAATTTGATTACCGTCTTTTTGCTTTATCAAGATTGTTTATTATACTAGCAAGTATTCATTAGTATTCTTGTGAGAATTTTTTTTTTTGAATTGAGAATACTACAAACATTGTTTGAGTACATCCCTGCATCTCTGTTTTCTTTCTATGCTTCAGTTTCATTTTCAAAAGATAACATGACTTGGGCTTTCTGCACATACGTCACCAAGAAATGTTTAAAGAAAAACTCAAATCTTCAGATGAGCATCTGATGTTTTTTTTTCCTTGAGTTTGTTGGTCATTTCTACTTTTGGGGTGTGTCTGTATTGTTAAGTTGTGGAGTCAGATTATTGCCTTGACAGAGTCAACACGATGGTCCCGTAGTGACAACGGAGCTTTCCGGGACATGCGTAGGGCGAGTTCGGAGTTTCAGGTTGATGGCAAGGACGGAGCGATAGCCTCCGGAACGACGAAGTCTCCGGAGCGGAGATCACTCCATAGCACCTCGAAGGAGCACTCCGAAACTACAGAGCAGAGTTACTCGTCGGAGGTGCGAAGCGGAAGTGGTCCAACCTGGAAGCGGCCCAATCCAGTCTGGAAGCAATCTAGCCTGAAAGCGGCCTACACCAGCCTGGAAGCTTCTTTGTCAACGAAACTTGAGGAACACGTCAAGGGCAATTTGGGGATCTCACAACTTGTAACCCTAGTTTATCCTATAAAATGGTATGCGTCGTCATTAGAGTTAAGTGTGATGAAGCATTAATCTATGAGTGTCATAATACAGAGTGGCTGTGAGGATTCTCCTCTCCCTGTAATCTCTCTAATAATAGTGAATTTGTGTGCGGCCCATGGTTTTTTTGATTTGGTTTTTTCACGTACTTTCTGGGGTTTGTAATTGATCTGTGTTTTTTGCATCTATTCTTCATCTGTGTTTTTGTAAATCCGAACAACTTGTACCAGAGCGAGGTTCATAATGGCGAATGAAGAAAAGATTCAACGGCGTGAACTTCGGGTTCTGAAAGATGCAGATCGAGACTACCTGTACCAGAAAGATCTCATCTTTCTCTCAATGGAAAGCCCAAAAGCCGGAGATGTCTGACGGTGAGTGAGAAATCCTAGATCGGAAAGCCCTAGGGGCGATCCGATCATCCTGGCATCAACGGTCGCATTCAATGTCTCCAGAGAGAAGACAACAAAAGACTTGATGGCAGCGCTATCGAAGAAATACGAAAAACCCTCAGCTTCAAATAAGATTTTCTTGATGAAGTTGTTCAACTTGAAGATGGCGGAGAGCGGAAGCATCGCTGAGCATCTCAATGAATTCAACATGCTAACGAGCCAATTGGAATCTGTAGAAATCAATTTCGGTGACGAAATCAGGGCGTTGGCTCTATTGTCCAGTCTGCTAGAGACCTGGGATGGTCTCGTGATGGCGGTGAGCAATTCCTGTGGGACAAGAGCCTTGAAGTTTGATGATGCAGTGGGTGTACTTCTCAGCGAAGAGGCGCGCAGGAAGTCATCGGGGTCGGCTGAGACATCAGGGAGTGCCTTGAGTGTCGATCGGAGAGGAAGGTCAATGAATAGAGAAAAGAAAAAGAATGGCAAGTACAAATCCATATCAAAGAGAAAATTTCAAGTCGAGGGGTGCCAGGTGATGATGGTGTTGTGAGAATGGGCATATTCAGAGGGACTGCAAGCAAAAGGACGGAGAAGGTAAAAGCAAAGAGAAGGATTTTGCGTATGTTACGGAGAGTGACGGATCTGATGCTTTGATTCTCTCCTTGGCTGGTTCCAGTGAATCATAGGTGATTGATTCAGGCGCCTCTTTCTACGCCACTTCTCGAGACATCTTTAAAAACTATGTGAAAGGTGAACTTGAAAAGGTGTATTTGAGAGATGAACAATGTGACATTGTCAGGAAGGGCGATGTGATGGTGAGCCTCTAATGGCTCGAGCTGAAATTGAGAAACGTCAGACATGTACCGAAGCTGAAGAGAAGTTTGATCTCTGTCAGCTTGCGAATGGAGGGATGAAGACCACCTTCAACGGTGATGCATGCAAGATCACGAAGGGTGCCATGGTGATGGCACACGGGAACAAAGAAGGTATCCTCTACAAGATGTTTGGTTCTGGAGCGTCAATTTCGGTTGCTTCATTGGAGTTAGATACCGGAGTGTGACATCGGAGACTTGGGCATATGAGCGAGAAGGAAATGAAGGTTATGCTCTCTAAGGATGCTGGGGTTGAAATCTATAGACTTAGATTTCTGTGAAGACTGCGTCTACGGGAAGCAAGAAAGAGTCAGTTTCTCAAAGGTGAGAAAGACTCCAAAGGCACAAAGATTGGAGTTAGTTATACAAGATGTATGGGGTAAGGCTTCAATTCTCTCTCTCAGCGGCTCATTGTATTTTGTGACCTTTATTGATGATTCTAATAGAAAGGTCTGGATCTATTTCTTGAAGCATAAGTTAGATGTGTTTGATATGTTTAAAAAATGGTTGGCCCAGGTTGAAAATGAATCAGGTCGGAAGATTAATTGCTTGAAGTCCGACAATGGGGGTGAATATTGTGATGGCATGTTCGAAGAGTTCTGTGTGAGTAGGAGAATCCGTAGAGTGAACACGATTTCGAGAAACCCTCACAGAATGGAGTGGCGGAGCGCATGAATAAGATAATTCTGATGTGTGCCAGGAGCATGGGGATACACGCTAGATTGCCCAAGCAGTTCTGGGCAGATGCAGTGAACACAACAGTGTATCTAATCAACAGAAGACCATCAGTGCTCTTGAACTGTGGGATACTAGAGGAGGCATGGACCGGCAAAGAGGTAAACTCGAATCACCTGTGTACTTTTGGTATCTCATATGTCCATGTGGATCTAGATCACAGAGGCAAGTTGGATCCGAAGTCCAAGAGGTGCATCTTCACTGGGTACGGTACAAGCGGTACGACTATCGGTTTTGGGATTAAGAAAATCGAAAGATCCTTAGGCATAAGAATGTGGTATTCAATGAGAAGATGTACAAGGACTTGTTGACGGAAAGAAGCACTTCGGGAGGACCCCAGAGTGGCATCTCGGAGCACTCCGGGACAGCAGGATGCTGCAAAGTCAGAGTTCGTCAAACTTGATGTCCCTGTGAAGAAGGTTCCGAGTATTCTGGAAGGGAATGAGGAACTCCGAGTAGAGCCTCCGACACCCCAAAGCGAGTTGAGGCGATCAACCAGGCGACCAAAGCTCCAGAGAGATATTCTCCTGCCTTGCACTATCTATTGTTGTCTGACAGTGGCGAACCTGAGTTTTATAAGGAGCTTTGCAAGTGGAAGACAAGGTCAAACGGGAGCTTGCTATGAATGATGAGATGGAGTCTCTCATGAAGAACCAAACATGGGAATTGGTTGAACTGCTTGAAAGCAAGCGAGCCTGCATAACAAGTAGGTCTACCGATTAAAAAGGAGCATGATGGCACCAAGAGGTACAAGGCGACGATGGTTATGAAGGGCTTTCAACAGTGGGAAGTTACCGACTTTAACGAGCTTTTCTCTCCTGTTGTGAAACTAACTGCTATTAGATTTGTCCTAAAGCATTGTGGCAACAAAGAATTTACATCTAGAATAGCTGGATGTAAAAATTGTGCTTCTCTATAGTGATTTGGAGGACATCTACATAATGCAGCCACATGGTTATATCATGCCAGGAAAGGACCAGTTAGTTTGCAAGCTCAAGAAGAGTCTATGACTTGAAACAGGCTCCGAGGCAATGGTATCTGAAATTCGACAGATTCATGGTGAGTAGTGAATTCACAAGGCTGCAGGTTGATCACTGTTACTATTCCAAGTAGTTTGAGAATTCTTACATCTACTACTATTGTATCTAGATGATATACTTGTTGTCGGATCAAGCATGAAGGAGATTGTGAATCTCAAGGCCAAGTTGGCGGAAGAATTCTCAATAAAGGACTTATGTCCAGCAAAGAAAAATTCTTGAAATGAGGATCAACAGAGAGAGAAAAGACACTGTTGAAAATATCACAAGCCGTACGTGGAGAAAGTGCTAAAGAGGTTTAATATGTTATTATGTTGGATGCTAAACGTGTGAACGTCCCTCTCAGAGGTTACTTCAAGCTCTCAAAGGCACATGTTCCGATAACGGAAGACGAGAAGGCTCTCATATCGGAGGTGTCATATGCATCAGCTATGGGCAGCTTGATGTATGCTATGATCTGCACGATGTCAGACATTGCTCAAGTAATGAGAGTTGTCAGCAAGTATATGAGCAATCCCGAGGAGCATTGGAGAGCAGTAAAGTGGACCTTAAGATATCAGAAATGGAGTTTAGATATTACATTGTGCTAGGATGGTAGGACGTTCGTCTGCACGGATATGTAAACTCCGACTTTGCGGATATTGTAGATAGCTGGAAGAGTACCATTGATTATGTTTTCACTTTGAGAAGTGGAACAGTAAGCTGAGTGTCGAGGTTGCAAAAGATAGTTGCCTTGTCTACGACAGAGGCTGAATATGTTGCGACAACATAAACTTGTAAGGAGTTGATATGGCCGAAGGATGTTATGAAAAAGCTTGACAAATAGCAGGTGATTTCGTCATTACACAGTGATAGCCAGAGTGCTATAGATCTTGCCAACAATTCAGTCTATCATGACAGAACCAAGCACATTGTTCTGCGGTAGTACTTCATCCGCGTTTTTTGAAGGACAGTATGTTATCACTTGTGAAGATACACACAAGTCGGAATCTCGCAGATATGCTGACCAAGGTGGTCACGACGGAGAAGTTGAAGATCTGCTCAGCCTCCGTGGGTCTTCTAGGGTGAAGATCCGGAGTTGAGTCGCAACAAATGTCACTGAGTTAAGAGTCGGAGTACAAGAGAGAGAATGGAGTGTCATTGTGGTGACAATAATCAGTCTCCAAGTGAAAGATTGTTAAGTTGTGGGGCTAGATTATTACTTTGACAGAGTCAACATGATGGTCCTGGAGCGACAACGGAGCTTTCCGGGATATGGCATTGGACGAGACGAGTTCGGAGTTTCAGGTTGATCGCAAGGACGGAGCGATAGCCTCCAAAGTGATGGAGTCTCCGGAGCGAAAGATCACTCTATAGCACCTAGTCGGAGGAGCACTTCGAAGCTACATAATAAAGTTACTCCTCGAAGGTGCTAGAAATGACACACCACAGTTACTCTTTGAAGCCAATCTCAAACCAAGAAGATAAACTTCAAATGATATTAATTTCTGATGAGGCACGATTTCTTCTTTACACTCTCGGATAAAAAACGTCTCCAGGCAAAATCAAGAAAGGTCATCAGAAGTCCAAATTCCTCTAACCTCTGGAGCAAAACTCCAGACACTAAATTACATTGTAGCTGTGGAAATGGGATACAAAAAGTTTACAGTGATTGTCGACACTGGAAGCGACATCACATGGGTTCAGTGCAAACCTTGCACATCTTGCTACAATCAACAAGCCCCTCTGCTTCTCCTCTTACCGACCAATTTCATGCAGCTCACCCACCTGCAATTCCCTTCAACTAGCTGTTGTGGTTTCGAGCACTTGCAGCTTAAACCAGCCAAGTTGCAACTATGTCATTAGTTATGGGGATGGATCATACACTCGTGGGGTATTAGCCCATGAACAAATCAATCTAGCTGGCACAATTGTCCAAGGATTTGTGTTTGGGTGTGGATGAAATAATTGTGGGCTCTTTGGGGGGACCTCAGGTCTGGTGGGGCTTGGCCGAAACAAACTTTCCTTGATATCTCAAGCCCTAACTCAATTTGGAGGGGTCTTCTCCTATTGTCTGCCCACAGAAGAATTTGATTCTTCAGGCGCCCTGGTCCTTGGAAGTGATTCTTCTAGCTATAGAAACTCCACACCAGTGTTGTACACTTGAATGATCTCAGATCCGAACCAGACTCCCTTCTATTTTCTCAACCTCACCAATATGAGCATTGGTGGAGTGGCTCTCCAAGCTTCAGGTTTCTCGAGTGGTAAGATTCTTATTGACTCCGGGACGGTGATTACCAGACTTGTTCCTTCTATCTACAAGGCTATCAAAGATGAATTCTTGAAACAATTCTCACAATACCCTGTGGCTCCGGGGTTTTCAATATTGGACACTTGCTTTGACTTGTCAGGCAATGAGGAGGTGAACATTCCTGCAGTAAAGTTGGAGTTTGAGGGGGGAGTGGATGTCACTGGGGTCTTTTATTTTGTTAAGTCTGATGCTTCTCAGGTGTGTTTAGTATTTTCTGAACTTCCCTAAGAGGATGAGGTCGGCATTATAGGCAACTATCAGCAAAAATTTTGAGGTTGTGTACGACACTATGGGGTCTAGATTGGGATTTGCAGAAGAGAGTTGTGAATATAGTCAAGGAACCGGGAGAAAAATGAAGAGTGCAGTAAAAATGATATCAGAGATGGTCTGAATATAGTATTGAAGGAGCTTTGATGAGCAATAAGGATGATCAGTTATTGGATGTGAAGGCAAATGGCAACAATACATTAGCCTTCGACGGCTCCTTACGATGACCATTATCCTTCGTTCAGGAATTACTTGGTGAAGGGCAAAGAAATGTATATGACTGTATTTATGTTTTGTAAAGTTTTTAGTCTTGTTGAATTCAATTGATAAGCAGTATAGTTTCCATGTAAATGGCAACTTGCAGTTTCCTAGAAAACCTGTATCTGCGAAGAATTTAGGAAAGTGATAAAACTTGACACTACATTATATTTGAAACACATATTGCCAGCTAACAAAATTCATGAAGGTTATTGTGGATTTCTTTTATTTTATAGTATGAAGGGTCTTCTGAGACGAACACTATCAGCTAGGAAGACATAATAAACACCCCAAGTTAAATGAATAGTCCCACATGGGATTTGCATTGGGAATTTCTCCGGTATATAATAGTTCCCCAATAAGTCAAAAATTAATCATATCTAGTATTTTTGAGGGAGAAACCATGAAAATCATACCCGTAGCGTTACAAATGGTATCAAAGCTAACATCAGTCAGAAGTGTGTGGAACAAACTGCCACATAAAGCTAAGTATTATATGGAGCAAAGTGCCACACCACGCATGAATATGGTGGGGGTCACCTCTTGAATTCATGGGAAACACCTCTAAAATTCATGGGGCTACCTCTAAAATCCACATCGCCTGGTGAAGTATTAGTATGGCAAGGACGCCGTACCGTAAACGAAAAGAGTATATAACACCCCAAGTTAAGTAACTGGGATATGCATTAGGAATGTCTCTAGTATATAATAGTTCTCATGAAAAAAATAATTGTAACGAGCCCTTTTTAAGGAGGAACCGAGAAACCGTGGAAATTATATACTCGGGGCGTTGTAGATTATGGGAAGTTTCTCCAAAACAGTTACAGTAGAACCTGTAACATAAAAAATCATTGTGCTAACACAAACCTAGGAGAATGTCTTCTTAATGAGGTGAATTTGCTAGAATATAAAAATATTACCCTCAACCCACACCATAATTTCAGACTTTTGGTGCAGTAGCAGAGACTTTAATAGTATATTCTAACAATACTAAAATTATGATGCAACAATGTTTTTCATTGTGCAGCACCAACAAGGGATCTTTAGGATGAGTCCATGAGACAATAAAGAATACTAGTTACCAAATAAGCCAGTGTGTCATGTACCTAAAAAAAGTAATATGTTCCTACGATTTATTGTTTTTCACTTGTCCCTGCTTTAGGACTCATTGGCTTCTCTGAGTAACCTCAATAGACTATTTGATACATAACAAAATATGACGTTTGTTAGTCTCTTAGGCTGGAAAGAGTAAAATGTCTACTAATGAAGTACTGACATTTTCAAAATTATAAAATAACTAGTATGTGTCTATCAAATATGACCCTGCACTTGAGGCATTTTTTAAAATAAAAAAAGAAAAAAATGAAGCAAAACAGTAGGAACCATAAGATGTAAATTCGAAAGCACAAGTAGTCAATTATGGGGAGATGAGAAAATCTTGTTTCTGTCAAATCACAAAATTTGATTTAAGAAGAGATGCTTCCATATACAAAAAAGAAATGGATACAGGAGCAAAGAACAGCACATCAAGTCTGTATATATTAGAAAATGCTAGCAAGAATAAAACTCAATTCAAAGAAGAGGTCTCTGATGTATATTTGTTAAAAAAAATATACCAATTTTGCTTTCTCACGAGAATAAAGTGCTCGGCCTATAGAAAACATACCTTCATTTTTCACCAAAGAACTGATTCCCAAAAGCAACTGACTTTAACCAACTAGATTTTCCACAGAAGTGAACCCAGCAACCGAGTAATGGTTCTCCTGACACAAAAAAGAAAAATATGTTGTGAGGAAGGTGCTTGGAAGAATATTCTCATACAAAAGAGCATCAGAAAGTGTTGGGGTCGTCACTACATGAAGCGTCAAAAAGTTTGATCCTTGTAGTACAAAAGTAGCGCATAATTTTTCACATGATTCTGGGGTACAAGATTCCATTGCTTAAACACAAGTACGCCAAAAGATAACTATGAGGAACAAATGAAAATTCCTACTTTTCATTTGAGAAGAAAATGAGCAAGAACTTCAAACCAATCACCAAAAGCAGACATACATCTAATTATGAAATAAAATATAAAGTTTTCTATAGTACCTTGTAAACAGTGCTCAATATTTAATTGTTACATGGAAACTATCAGGCAGCCATAGTGGCAATGATCATCTTATGTGATAGCAGCACTTGACGCTGTAAGTGACAGCTCTATGATTTTAGATACTGGTGCTTGACTGATGCTAATGATTTTGTTGAAGAAAAAAGACTAGCATGTTTTAGATAATTATTGAAGAACCTATTAAATTTATTTCCCCTGAAAGATAGCAAGAAGTTCTAACCTTTCTAAACCAACAAAAATTACACTACTGCGGAATCTAAAACACCAGGGTCAGAAATGTCTAATGTTGCAGATGATCTTGTGAGCAACTCTGGCATAAATTTGTGTCAGTGAAGGTGAAGGCGTGAAGCATCAACTATCATGGAATCCTAAAGTGATGAGAAATTTTACATGCCATAGATCAAATGCACACCCATCCAAAATAGGCTCCGAGGTGGTCAAAAGAAAACTTCTGTCTAGCCCCTTCAGGCCTTAATGGTGCATACAAGACAAAATCTTTAGATGCAGGAAACTATTTCACTGATATGATAACACTAAATATAGCATATATACAACAACAACAACAACTAAGCCATTTGTCCAAAGTATTTGGGATAAGCTACATGAACCAAAAGCGAATTACGCCGGATCGGGCACATGGATCAGCTTTCTCCACTCATTCCTATCGAGCAATATGCCTTCACTAAGACCTTTAGCCTCTGTATCTTGTCGTATTACCTCCATCCATGTTTTTCTTCGGTCTCCCATGCACTCTTTTAACTTGCCCTAATTTGAAACGTTCTACTCGTCGGACTGGCGCATCTGTAGGTCTACGTCGCACATGATCAAACCATCGTAGGCGATTTTCTCTCATCTTCTCTTCTGTAGAGGTTACGTTTATCTTAGTACGAATATCCTCATTTCTCACCTTATCTCTCCTCGTGTTACCACACATCTAATGAAGCATGTGCATCTCTGCTATACTCTGGGCATGATATCTCTTTATAGCCCAACATTCTGTGCCATATAACAAAGCTGGCCTATAGCAGTCCGATAAAACTTTCCATTCAGCCATAACGGAATATTACGATCACATAAAACTCCTGTTGCGCTTCTCCCATTTCAACCAGCCGACTTGAATCCTATGGTTGACATCACTATTGATCTCCCCATCCTTTTGGATAATAGAACCCAAGTACTTAAAATAACTGCTCATCGGTATTTCTTGACCATCTAGTGTCACAATATTATAATCTCGGATTCCCTGTTTACTGAATTTACACTTCATATACTCTGTTTTGGTCCTACTTAATCTAAAACCTCGAGATTCTAGAGTTTGCCTCCATAACTCCAATTTTGCATTACCCAGCTCTCATTTCATCGACTAGGACAATATCATCAGCAAATAGCATACACCATGGTATCTCATAATGAATAGCTCTAATAAGCTTATTCATCACTATGACAAATAAGAATGGACTCGATACAGATCCTTGATGCAATCCAATTGTGATAGAAAAATCACTTGTTATGCCTCCACAAGTTCTGACATTTGCCACTACTATCTCGTACATGTTCCTGATTATGTCAATATATTTGATAGGGACTCCCTTTTTCATCAATGTCCACCATAATACCTCTATTGGCACCTTATCATAAGCTTTTTCTAAATCAATAAAGACCATATGCAAATTTCTCTTCTCTCTCGAAATCGCTCTATAAGTTGACGAAACAAATGAATAGCCTCTGTCGTCGATCGCCCCGGCATGAACCCAACTAGTTATCTGATATTTTAACATTCTGCCTTAACTTGTGTTCAATTACCCTTTCCCAAAGCTTCATGGTGTGACACATGAGTTTTATTCCACGATAGTTTGAACAACTCTGGATATCACCCTTGTTTTTATAGAGAGATACTAGAGTACTCTTCCTCCACTCATTTGGCATCTTTTTAGTTAGTAAGATCTTGTTAAAGAGGTTTTGTCAGCCATCTCACGCCCACCTCTCCTAAGCATCTCCATATCTCAATAGGAATTCCATCTGAGCCAACAGCTTTCCTTCACTTCATCCTCTTTAAGGTCTCTTTTAACTTCAGATTCACAAATTCTGTGCATATATTACGGTTCATATCTTGACATTGAATGGTAAGGTCATCCAAATCTTGAGTAGAGCTACCATTGAACAATTTGTCAATATACTCTCTCCATCTTTCTTTAATTTCTTCATCTCGAACTAAAACCTTTTGATCATCATTTTTGACACACCTCACAGTACATAAGTCTCTAGTCTTTCTCTCCCTTATTCGAGCTATTCTATATATATATCCTTTTCAACTCTCTGGTATCCAACTTCTCATACATTTCTTTGTACATTTTAGCTCTTACATTCTGAACAGCTTTCTTAGCTTCCTTCTTGGCTAGCTTATTTATACCCTCAAAACTCACTCCATCATAATTTTTCTTCAAATCTCTGTAAGAGTTTCGTTTGATCTTAATGGCAGCTTTTACCTCTTCATTCCACCATGATGTATCCTTACATGGTGGAGCACCACCCCGTGACTTACTAAGTACATCTTTAGTTACTCTTTTAATGCATCTAGTAATTTTGTTCCATGTTGTATTGGGATCATCTTGGGCTTTCCAATCTACTTCATGTACTACTCGATCTATAAAAACTCCTTCGTTACCTTCTTTTAGCCGCCACCACTTAATCTTAGGATCTAACTTACGTTTAATGTTTCTAAATCTCCTTCTAATCCGGATATCTAAAATTAAGAGTCTATGTTGGGTTACATCACTCTCACCCAGTACTACCTTACAATCCATACAACAACCTCTATCTACTTTCCTAGTTAAAAAGAATCTATTTGGCTCGCACTTGGTCCACTTCTAAAAATGATCAAGTGAGACTCTCTCTTCCTAAACTAAGTATTCGCTAAGATCAAATCATAGGACAAAGCAAAATCTAAAATCGGGTTACCTGATTCATTTCTTTCCCCAAATCAAATCCTCCATGTACACTATCAAACTCATAACGACTAGTTTCTACATGCCCATTGAGGTCACCGCCTATGAAAAGATTTTCTCTGATGGGTATGCCTTGCACTATCTCATCTAAATCCTCCAAAATTGACGCTTGCTAGACTCATCAAGTAAGCGTATATGACTAAATATAGCATATATGATAAACATAAATCAAACAACAATAAAAGGGAACACAGACCTTTTCCATGTTTGTCACTTGTGTTATTGAAGAATATCTCAACAAAACTGCTCTGGATATACCAACTTAAAAGTACTGCAAATGCAATAACTAGTGCTCCATAATCAAACCACAGATCCACATAGGTATCATCTAAAATCAATAGTTTCAAAAAGAGATGCTCACATTGGCAAGTGTAAGCATGCTAGAAAGAGGCTCCCTGAAGTTCTTCAAAAAGTGGATTATGGTATCCGTACAGTCTCCTCCTAGCTGCCCCTTCAACAGTGAATCAGTGACAGAGACACTTTATTTATAGGCAAAAGAAAGATATATCAATATATCATGAGAAATGGGAACAACACAGTCCTCCGGAGTTCAATAATGATTATATCAAATGTTAATCTTGAGCTGATTTCTCATGGAAAATTCATCCATAAAACAGCACAATCATATTCATCTGTTATAGGAGAATAACTGAAAGTTTGATCTGTATCTTTATTCCACTCATGCACAAAACTACATCAATTGTTGGAACAAATAATTTGAATAATGATCCAGTCCATTTTGAATCTCAATTCTGAAAACTTTTGCTCCACAAGCTTGGTAGATTCTATAGCATAAGAAAAGGTTTCAGCAGCAAAATATTGCCGGTTACAGTGATTGCTTAGAGTAGCAGAGCATAGTTTGCTTCAAGAATGAATCCAAGAAGTTGGATCTGGTGACATGGTATATATTCAGGTGGGTCTCATGAGCACCGAACATATAAAAAGAAAAAAGAAAGACGACTCTACAAGTGGGATGAGGCAATGTTAACACAAAGGCCAGTTACCATTGATGGATATTAGGCTAATAGCCATGAAACCCAATTTGATCCAAATGGGGAAACCCCCTCATGGTGTCGTGGGTCTAATCTTATTTAACCATATATCCATCTCCTTCCTTTTTCAATGAGGTTCAAATCCTACTTGCACCAGGCTACGACCCATATTTCAAAAAAAAAATGTGGGTCTAAAATCCCCTTTTACCTTTGTACCTCTTTTGTCCTTCTTAACATGAGTGCTTTGTGAGCCGAATTCGAGTCGCAATCCTAACAATCTCCACCTAGAATCGTATCAGATAAGGACCGAACCAGAAAACCCAATTTGGAGATCAACTCTCATAGTCTCCACCTTGAACTGTGTTTCGTCACGTACTTGTGAGTATGCTCTAAAACAATGTCTCGCCGGCGAATAGCGAGCATACTATGAAACTTGTCTCACACACAAGTTAAATCTTTCACAATCGTCATCAATTGTGTAAATTATGTCTCAATTAAACTTTAGCACGCACCAAGCCATAGAGCTGCTAATCCCGCTTGCACCATAGTACTGCTTAATATTCTGGCACCTGACTCTGCTGAGACAAAGGCGAGTGAGTCCAGTGGGATAATAGCTTAGACGAGAATTTCTGAGATAATTTCCAGCAGGATTACATTTCAGAAACTTGATGGGAATAATTACCTGCAATAGAAGTAGATAACTGAGATTTATGTAGCTGGTCGAAGGAAAACTAGTCATTTGTTGGCAAATCCTCCTACTTCAGTGACAGATGCTTGGACATTGGACGACAACATCCTACTACATCAGGTAGCGACCACAATATAGGACCCAAGATTCAGGACTTGATTCTTCATTGCATAACTGTGAAGGAGTTATAGTGCTTTCTGCGAGATCTCTACCAGTAACATCAATAGGGCTATGACGTTATCCGGAGTTGTTTTAGAATAAGCAAAATGGCCGACTCATTGATGATCATTACGGCGAGTTCCATCGCCTAGTAGAGGAACTTCGACAGATATTTTTGATCATATTTGATGTAAGTAGATGCAGAACCATGGAACCGGTTGATGGTTCTGGCCTACTTGGGTATCCTCAACCATGTTTATTCTTCGGTAGACCTCAAATTATGAGAAGCTCTGTTGTAAGCTCTTTACCAGAGACATTATTTTTTAAAGACTGTCATTCCTGATGTGACATCTGACACTACTACAACAGCCTCAAATTGATCTCCCCTAGCAGCTCAGGGGAGGCAGACTGCTGGTGGCCGCGGAGGAGGTTGTGCTGACATGGAGGGACGAGGGGGCTACATTGGTGGACACTTTGGTGGCCGCGTGGTACCAAGGTCGGCCAAAGAGGTCCTCGAGGAGGATGAGAACGCTCTGTGGTCTATTGTTAATACTGGCAAAGAGCCAGGCCAGACGAAGTAACAGTGCTCCTTCTAAAGGGAAGCTAGTAAGAGGTGCACATGTCTCTGCCACTCTTCCAGATGACAAACAGTTGCAACGTCAGTTTGAGTAGTTCCAGATGTTCCAGCAGCAACAGAACACACATGCTCAGTTTTTCTTTCTCTGCTACTCTTGCTCAAACATGCACTCTTATATCTTGTCTTACATCATTTATGTCTCATACTTGAATTATTGATTCATGGGTGATCAATCACATTACTGAAAACTGAGATATTATGTTCTCTTTTACTCCTACTTCATACTCTCTGTAGTCTTAATAGATGGCTCTCGCACGCCTATTCAGGGTATTGACACTGTCACTATCAGATGGCTCCCGCCACCTATTCAGGATATTGGCCCTGTCACTACCACCTCTACTCTTCCTTTATCATCTGTTTTCAATTTACCTCATTTTCCTTTCAACTTATTATCAGTAAGTAAGATTACCAAAGTTTTAAATTGTACAATGACATTTTTCTCGATCCATTGTGTATTTCACGAGCTTGGGACAAGGAAGACGATTGGCATAGGATGTGAGCGGAATGGACTGTTGAGTTAGAGTTGGCATCCGATCAGGTGGCTTGCATCAACACTTCTTCAGCATTTGAAAACCATTGTCAGTTAGATCACCCTTCTCTACCTGAACTAAAATATTTTGTTCTCTCTTTAAGTCAGGTTTCACCCTTAGAATGTGAGTTGTCACTTAGAGAAGCATCATCATGTGTCTTACCCTAGTCGAGTCAATAAGAGTGTTAATAAGCCATTTGATTTAGTTCATTTTGATGTATGGGTGCATGCTCATTACCTTCAAAACTGAGTTTTATGTATTTTGTTAGTTTTGTGGATGATTATTCTTGAGTCACATGGATATGTCTGCTAAAATCTCGTTTTAAAATAATTTTCATGTTCAAAATTTTTTATTCAGAAATGAAAAATCAGTTTAATTCTAACATTAAAATTTTGAAATTTGATAATGCTAAAAAATATATGGACAATCACTTTAGTCAGTTTCTATAACAAAATAAAATCTTGCATCAATCCTCTCTTGTGTTTATACTCAGCAAAATGGGGTAGCTGAATGTAAGAATAGGCACATTCTTGACATTGCTAGAACCCTTCACTTTCATAGACAGGTATCCAAAGAATTTTGGTGTGAGGCCATTTTAACTGTCTGTTACTTGATAAATCGAATGTCATCCCCCGTATTGCAAAATAAAATCTCATATTCCATCATGTACCCAAATATTGATTTGTTCTCTTACCTCCAAAGAGTTTTGGGTCTCTCTATTTGTCCATAATCATAGTCCTCATAAGACAAAACTTGATTTTAGGTCTCTTAGAGGGATTTTTCTTTGTTACTCTCGAACTAAGAAAGGTTACAAATATTTATGCTCATCTACAAACTGATATATGTCGTCTGCAGATGTAACTTTTTCAGTCTAAACCTAGGATTTTCATCTCTCTTTCTTTTACATCAGAGGATGACTATGATTACATGTTCTATCGGGAAACATTACTCAATAGTGGTGAGTCAACATCTGAAAATGTATTTGGTAAAAATCCACTTCAATTCCAGGATCTGATTCAGATCTATACACGACGAACAGCTCCTCCTGTACAGCCAGTCTCAGAACCAAGTCCTGCCCAAGAATCAAGTGAGATTGTCACTGCTCAATTACCTAGTACTTATACTTCTAATGATCTTCATATTGCATTTCGAAAAGGCAAACGTACTTGTGCTCGGTGTCTTCTTTCTAAATTTTGTTTCTTATTCTCATTTATCTTCTTTTTATTCATTTATTTCTTCTTTAGACTCATGCTCAGTTCTCAAGAATGTATCAAAAGCACTAATTATTTTAAGTTGGACTCAGGCGATGCAGGAAGAGATGACGGCCTTAGAGAAAATGGGACTTCGAAGTTGATCACATTTCCACCAAGGACTAGAAAGCTATTGAGTGTAAATGGGTTTACATTGTCAAGTTAAATCCAAATGGGTCTCTGCCTCGCTTAAAGGCGAGATTGGTTGTTAAAAGATATTTACTGGTGTATGGACGGTATTATATTGATACATTCTCTCCGATCACGAAGATGACATCTGTGTGGATACTTGTGTCATTAGCGGCGACATATCACTAGCCACTTCATCAGTTAAACATCAAGAATGTCTCTCAATGGTATTCTTGATGAGAAGGTTTACATGGAGCATCCATCAGGCTTTATTGCTCAGGGGGAGTGTGTGAAGATTTGCAGGTTGAAAAAGTCACTCTACGGTCTGAAATAGTCTTCGAGAGCCTAGTTTGAGCGCTTTGCATCAGTGGTTCAAGAGTTTGATATCTATCGTGCATAGAAAAATAACTGTGTTTTAGAGGATACGACATAGAAAGAGAATATTGTTAGTTGTGTATGTGAATGATATTGTGATCACAAGAGATGACACAAAAGAGATTGACAGCCTAAAGAAGTACTTGTAGAAGCACTTCCAGACCAAGGATCTTTAATCCCTGAAGTATTTCTTAGGCATTGAGGTGGCCAAGTCTAAGAAGGGCATTCTTTTGTCACAGAGAAAGTATATAGTCGACTTGCTTTCAAAGGCTGGGATACTAGGATGTAGGAATATTGATTCTCCAATTGACGCGAACACGAAGCTGATACCAGATCAGGGGAGCTTCTTGAGGATGTTGGTATAAGAGAATGGTAGGAAAACTGAACTACTTGACGGTGATCAGATCGGACATCACATTCGCAGTCAGGGTAGTAAGCCAGTTTTTATCAGCAACGATGACTACCTACTTGGAAGCGGTAATGATGATTTTAAGGTATTTGAAGAAAGCTCTGTAGAGAGGGCTTTTCTATTCAGATCATGGACGCACCAAGTAGCAGGTTTCTCAAATGCAGACTGGGCAGAGTGTTCTTTTGATAAGAAGTCGACCACATGATATTGTGTCTTTCTTGAAGGAAACTAGTGCCATGAAAAAGCAAGAAGTAAAGTGTGATCTCTCAGTCCAGTGCAGAATCAAAGTACAACGCGGGCAAATGTGACATTATAGGTAATCTAAATCAGAGATTTATTGACATAGATTCATTTTCCCTTAGAATGTCCCATGAGACTATATGGTGACAATAAAGTAGCGATGGCTGAAAATACAGTGCTTCATGAGAGAATCAAACGCATTGAGGTTGATTGTCATACGATTCGTAAGAAGCTTAAGGAAAAGATCGTTGTAGTGAAGCATGCATCATCAAGACACTAGTTAGCAGATCTTCTAGCCAAACCACTTGGTAGAACAAGGGTAGATTTTATTTGTGACAGGTTGGGCATGTATGATATATATGCTCCAGCTTGAGGGAGTGTTGAGAGGGACCCTGTGTATTGGTCTACTATTTAGTCTCATATTGCCTGTGAGACTAGATGTAAAATCTCTGATACTACCGAAACCAAATTGCCTAAACCATAGTAAAGCCAACTTATAGATCTAATTTATATCATAATTCCAATGTCTTTTTTCTTCCAAAAACAAATTAGAAAATTTAAAGAGCATTTCTGAGAGTACCTGAAGGTTTGGGTGGATGACAGTTTGACAAGCTCCCTTCCTTTTCATTCCATGATTTTGAGAGGGCACAATCCATGCTGCAGTCTGGATCGCTTTTACAGGATCTATAAGCTTAATATGCATATTCAGAGCCCTCCTAAACACTTTCTTGATAAAGATGACCAAACCGTGGACTCCAGATCCCAATTACCAAATTCATTGAATTTCAAGAGCTTTTTCTCAAGCTATCCTTTAACAAATTATGAGACATGAGGCTCTATGCCATGCTGCCAGGGGAAAAAAAAACTGTGGCCCTTACAATCAGCACTCCATGATGAGTGGCTCATGATCAACATAAACTCTGGAACTTGGGTTGGCACGAACTTTGATTTATGATTCAACAGAAACAATTTAGTGGTACACATGCTACTGCATGCAAATATGTGCACCCGTGCACAGGGTTGTGGGTAACTCTGGAATTGGTTGGCATGAACTTTGATGTATGATTCAACATAACAAATTTAGTGGTACACATGCTACCACATTCAAATATGTGCACCCGTGCATGGGGGTGTGTCTTATGTGCGTGTGGGTGTGTGTGTGTGGGCTTTCCTGTGAAATTTTAATGATAAAGATTGATGGCAGGAAAATAGGTTGAGGGTGGCAGCTACAGCTAGGTCATGGGATGACGAGCACACACCAATAATTGGATTGATTTGTCAGGCTTGTAATGAGTGGAGTTAATAGAATAAGGAAGCAATTGATTCAGTAACCTCAAAGTTAGACCCACGCCAAAGTCAAGGACTCAAAGTCAAAGCACCTGTTTGGTTTGGTTTTCAAACAAGTTGAGCTGGCTTCGGGTAGAATGGAAGTTCATGGTGGCAGAACAATAGGAGAACTAATTTGAGCCAAAAAAAAGAAAAAACACACACACACACACACACAATTCAATGTGTAGTTACTATAACACAATTAAAATTTACCGTACCAGTGACATCACATGCAAATAAAATAATAAAAACTATTATTCTAAAGTGCAGAGATGCCCTATTGCCCTTTAGCACCTATTGCATTGTCCAACTCAGAGTTGCGTATTAATCATCTTAAAACCCATTCAAACTACCCCACCCCCAAGGGTTTTTACACAGCAGACTCTTGAGTCTATCAGAAATGTCATACAGTGATATCACATGCAAACAATAAATAATAAAAGCTATTATTCTAATGTGCAGATGCCATATTGCCTTATTGCATTGTCCAACTTAACAATCATCTTAAAACCCTATTCAATCCCCCTGCCCCCAAGGGTTTCACGGTAGATTATTGAGTCTATTGGAAATATCAAATTCCACAATAAATTAATCATAGTTTTGTGGAGGGAATGTTAGAGATAAACCAGAAAGCAAAATTCCAACTCTTTTCATATCCATCTTAAGGGGCAACTCCTTTACTGTGACATTTGTGTTACCGTACAATTATATACATATTGCAGAATGGGTTCATCTTGATGAATTTAACTTGTTTACACACGCACGCACGTGCGCGCGCACCCACGCACCCCCCCGCACACGCGTGCACACAGATTCCAATGGATAAAAAGAAACAAAGAATATTATTTGTTCATATTACCTTGACGTCCTAGGGAACAAAATGAACATTCACACTTGCGAAAATTTTCATGCCATCTGTTCAGTAAGTATCGGACTCTGAACGTGGTTACTGATATGTGTAGAAACATCTGAAGCTTGTTACAAGAATAAGCCACGCCCAATAAGTGGATTTTCCTGATTCCTGATTCACTGGTAACATCTTCACCAATACGTATAGTCATGAGCTGATCTGATCAACACCTGAGGAAAATCTTTGAAATAAAACCTTCACCTATCATTGAATTCGCTCAACAAGTGAAACCAGTTCGATATCTTCTACTTCTGCATCTGCACTATCCTTAATGACTTCATTTTCCATTAACAAGTTGTCAGGAAGAATAACAGAATTTGGATCACTTTTAGGCACAAGATATAACAGGGCCAGTGGCAACAATCTCATTATATTGCGGATCAAGATAGCAGCCCCAAGTCTACGAAAATCTGTACGAGTGACATTCAGCATATGTAGCAATAGGCCACCACCCCATGATGACGTAAGCATGCCAAAGTTATCGATAGACATGAGCAAAGCAAAGAAGGTGCCTTCAATGCCAGGGGGACAGAGCTTGGAGCTGAGAACTAAAAGTGGCATCCATTTGAGACGGCCGATCATTTGAGACACACTCTCGTCAATGACAACAAAAAAGAAATCGGGTATGCCAAACTTCAAATTCCAACGAAGAACCAAAATCAAATCCAGCATCCCCGAGAAACTAGAAAGCAATTGGCTCCATAACAGCAAGCCACGGAATGGATAATCCTTCAGAATATTCTGATATAGCAGAACCCCAAGAAGTGAACCCGCAGCACCAACAGCGTACATGAAGCCAATTGTTCCCTGCATGAAGATCAACTATTAAGGTTCAAGGTGAGAGTTATCGAGAATATTAATCGTTGATAACCTACCTGAGAGAAAGACGGGCCTGCTTTTGGATCTGTGTACCAAAAGAACATTCCTTCTTGGATGTTCAAGCTAAAAGCAAGCGAAGTATACATGTATAGACAGGGCCTCCAGACAGCAGGACATTTTAAAGTTGTCCACATAGTTCTGTTGGCTTGCAGGAATTTATCGCAGACCTGACAAGATTTCGAGCACTTGTGACAAGAAGCAAAAAGAAATAGTTAAAGGAGTAATAAAGATAATTGACTCACCTCCTTGTAAGCAAATTTAGGCATAGGAAGTTCCTTTATCACCATTCCAACAGTAAACACCAGGGCAGAAGGAATACTTAACAAGCCAAGCACACCCTTTAAGAAAACAAAAGACAAAAAGAGAACAAAATTTAAAACGATGAATGATAAGTGTAGTTTGTTGATTCAAAAATGAAATTGCATATCTTTCTAGTTTAAAATTCACAATTTCCTGTATCCTTCAACTTAAAGTGTATATAACTTATAGTAGAGAGTTCCTAGTTGTCATTTGATTCACCCCAAAATAGTTACTGTTCACGGCAGGCACTGGAAAAGTGTTCCTCCATGTAAAAGCTCAATTCCAATTTCAGATTCTTGCAAGTAAACCAGCCACTGAACCAATTTCTCACAGAACAATCTATCTTTTATCTTAAATGATTAGTATAAATGAAAAAAGATGTGTAATTACTAACTTTACACCTAAATACGGCTCAAATTTCCAAGGGTTTACATAATGATTCCATTAATCTCTTCTCATTATTATTATGGTTAGCAAGGGCAAAGTTTCATGTAAAGTACAAAGAGGATAATTCAGAATGTCACCTGTGAACCAATGGCATGAACGAGTAAGCCACTGAGGGAGAAGCCCACAAGACTTCCAATGGATGAACTTAATCCACACAAACTTTGCATATCAGCTGCAAGTGGAGGATGGCTTATACTGTTTTGTGCAACACAGGCATCTATTGTCACATCTGCTATTGCTACACCAGCACTCCCTGCAGTCATTGCCAGCAAGGCAAAAATACATGCAGTTGCTTATGCATTGATAGTGTAAGCATAGAGATTATTCCCAATAAACCTGAATATTCAAGAAAAGAAACTCAGTCCAAATTACAATTTAGCAAAAACTGACAATGCCACAATTACAATTATAAAGTCATAGAAACTAACGAAAACTAAAAGAGTGAGTTGCCTACAAGTTTCACCATTTTTGCTAGTTAGTAACTTAAACATTTTCCAGAGGCAGTTCAGCAACACCCACTTCCCCCGGATTTGCACTTAGGGTCTGTTTGGTTGTCGTAATTGGCCGTAATTCGTAAGTTGTAATTGGTAAAGTCTTTTACATTTGTAAATGTTACATGCATGTAAGCTTTATGGTGTTTGGTTGGTAATATAAAGTTGTAAGTGAAAAAGTGTATTGTGCTTTACGGTGTTTGGTTGTCGTAATGTGTAAGTCGTAAGTGAAAAAGTTGATCACAAAATTAACTATTTGGTGATTTAAAAAGTTTTAATATTGCAAATAAATATTGAAAATGCTAAATATTAAAAAAATTTAATATTAACATAAAAAAATAATACAAATTTGCATGACCACAAAATTAACTGTAACTGAGCTGTAAGTGAGTGATAATTGGGTTGCAAGTGAGGGGTAATTGGGTTGTGTAACTCTTTTACGAATTACGGTCCAAACAAACGCCGTAGTTGTAACTGGGTTGTAAGTCATTTACGAATTACGGACTTTTACGCGAAACAAACGGCCCCTTAGACACGCTATGTAAGCCAGCACCTAGGAGAACTGTCCAAGTGATTGTCACTTGACCCAAAAACACTTTACTACTCCTAAGTATGTCTTGAAGGACAATCACTGTCTTCCTTCCTATTTCACTCTTTTATTCACATGATACTTTACCCATTTCCTCTACATGAAAGAAGACTAGATCTAACTAAAGTCTAAACCTCCTCGAAATTTTAGAATTTTTCCTATTGAAGAAAGTGAAAAATTGTCAATTAGTGGTTTTTGGACATTGACAAGAAGAAAACAAATGAGAAGTAGATCTATCCAAAGTTCTTCAAAAGAAACAATATTTCAAAAGAAAAAAAATATGGGGCATTCACCTTTCATCAAAACAATGCTTCAGTCTGGATGCATTCCTCTCTTTGTTTTCCTCCTTAGATCAGGTCGGAGATGATGTCATTCTGGATGAAGCCCAGATAACAACCCCCCCTCCCCCCCCAAAAAAAAAAAACCCAACCCGGCAGCGAAACCACCACCAAAAGAGTTCTTAAATTTTGGAAAAGTTCGGTAAGATGACTAACTAATCTAACTGATCTCTACTAAACTTGCTTAAGAGAAACTTACTTGGCTCTAAAATTTGTACAGATATATTGCTAGCATATTGGGGTAAAAAATGTTTAAGGTATCAGAAGGCAAAAAGAAATTATGTGGGAGTGAAACATGAGACAGATATTGTAAGTTACCCAACTAAAATAGTGCATCGGGTTTATACAGACAACTGCATTAAACATACAATACATGAAGAAAAACAACTTACGAGACAAAGTTAAAGGTATCAAAATTCCAAACCAAATTGTTTGTACGTGAAAATTGAGTTAGGTTGTGTAATTTACCCAACTATGAATAATGTATCAGGCAATGCAGAAACTGAATTGCAATTAAACAGTAGTAATTAAAAGTGTAAGGGAAACAAACCTGGATGGGGTGGAATACAATGACAGAAACCACATGTTTATCCTCTATTTTCCTATACCTAAGTTAAGATAATTATTAGCTGTGAGAATGGCAGAGGAAATGTTGTGTTTTGTTATAAGAGCTCTGTCTATATGAAAGAGTTAGACAATAATATAAGAAGTGAAAATGTCCTCATTTTGCTATGAGGTTGAAATCAGATCTCAATATACCATCTGGGCAAAAATTACCATACAAAAAGTGGTATAGTTTTAAGTTTTTTAAATCAAGCTAATATAAATTTATGCAGAAGATTATAGAACAACCCAAGCAATATCCACAGTATACCTGGTTAACTTAAATAATAGGATCCTAAGTACTGCCTGCATTATTGGGAGGAAATGTGAAGAATTCACTCTCTTTAACCACAGTTACCTGGTGACATGAAGCCGGAAACTGTGAGACAATATGTGACATGAACACAGGATACAAAATCCCAAAAAGACACGTGCCTGTGACGCATGCATGCGCACACGTGCACAAACATGACATGTATGTGCATATACATGTGTATCATATCCTCAGTTTCATATACATCAAAATAAAAATTGTAGCAAACTCATCAAGACAACTAAGAAAGTTCTATAAACTTTGCAAGAAATAAGTATATATAGATTCTCAATAAATGTTCTTCATACAACAAATTATTTCTATAAAAGCTCTACATTTCAAATTTTTGTAAGTTACTTTTCTTGAAAATTGTCTTAAATATAAATGGTTTTCTCCACTTAATGTAATTTTCTAAATATTCTTTTGAGGATCTCAAATAACAAACATCAGTGTTTCATAAGTCCATCATGGAAGTTGAGCAAAATTTCAATATTATGTCAAAACAATGCCCTAATAGTATAAATGCGGTATCCTGGAAGTGCTAAAATGTTTCCCCATTTTTTCTTAATATGGTAGGAGTCTATACCTTGGACACAAGTGTCCCACCTTTACATAGAGTGTCTATTAGTAGTAGTATGGTTTGGACAATGCATTCTAAACATGATTTTATTGGACAAACAGGGACTCCTAGTCCTAATGAAAGAATCCCACCTTTACATAGTGCCAGTACGGTTTGGACAATGCATTCTAAACATGATTTTATTGGACAAACAGGGACTCCTAGTCCTAATGAAAGAAATCAGCTTGTTCACAAAATGTTGTTGGCCCAAGGGTACATCACTTCTTATTTTGATGATTCTAAAACTCATGATGATTATGGTACTAATTGTCTTTAAAAGTGTTATTAGTACACAGGTTTTAAGAATGAAAGTTTCAGGTTCAAAAGCAAATTCCAGTGATTGGATGCAAGCTTAAAAAGAAAATTCAAGAAATGAACCAAAGCTCAAAGAAATCTTATTTGATGGAGTCCACTTGAAGACTTTGAAGCTTGATCGCTTGAAAAGTGAGAAGATTGTATTTATCTATTTATATGTAAGATATTTGTTTAGTAGTTTTTGTTAAAGTTTAGTATAGTTGATTGATGCTCAAGATATCACACGCACACTGTCTTTAAAAATATTTCAATACATGTTTTTAAGTTATGTATTTCAAATGTTTTATAAAAGGATTTTTAGAAAACAAGTTTTTCTGTCTTTGGGCTGAAACCGATCGATCGCCCGGTCAACCGATAGCTCTGGCTGGTCGACCGAGCGGTCGACATCTTGTGCACAGATGTGCACAAGAGCTTTAACTCTTAGACTGGTCGACTGACCTGTAATGTTTTATTTGTCTAGCCATTTCAGTCGACCAGCCGATCGACCGCATAGAACTTGAGCTCACTGGTTGATGAGCTCGATCGATCGGGCAAATTTTTTCTGTTTTGTTCTAAACGGCTAGTTTTTGTGAAAAACCTGACCAGATTCATTCCCAACGATTATTTTTTGGTTTTAACATTTCTAACATGTGTTTATTGCTTGGATTGACTGGGAATTGATCTCTGGCTCTTTCTCCTATAAATAGGAGCGCTTTACATCAAGTTTTCATCAAGAAAAATCAACAAGTTTTCATGTTTTTTAAAAAGCTTTCAAAATTTCTGAGCTATCCATTTCCTCCACATTTCTTACACTTTTCTGGAGCAATTCAATCCTCCATACTGAGCTATTGGAAAAAGTGTAATAGAGAAGTTGTTCGTGGTCTTGTGAAGATCACCCAGTGTAATTTCTTGTTCTTGAGTTGTTCCTCTTGGAAAGAGGCCGCTGAGGTTGCGGCCTCGATAAAGCTTGCAGGCTCAAGTTGTTTCGAATCTTGAGGGATCGGAGTGCAGTGTAATTAAAGTGTTGATTAGTGGAATCCTTCATTGTGGTGAAGGCGATGACGTAGAGCAGTGGCTCGAACCTTGATAACAACTCTCTTTATTTGTGATTGGCTTCGAGTTTGCTTTTTCCAAACTCTCTCTCAACTCTATCCATTGCAATTATATTTAATGTTTATTATTTATTGCAACTATCATTGTTTGTATTCTCTATTGTTGTTCTCAATTCTCAATATATCAAGAAAAGTAATTGTGTACCTCAACTCTTAATTTAGAGAAATCACGAGGAGAAGTACATAGCCCTTCACGAGGTATACGGCTTCATGTCTTGATCACCAAGAATTGTGATTGTTGTGATTTTCTTTTTCTTTTTTTTTTTTTTAATTTCCGCATTGACTTTAGTTTATCACCTATTCAACACCCCCCCCCCCCCCCCCCAAGGTATTTTCAAATGTCATATGAGAAGAGACTACTCCCACACAGCTCAGGAGGATATAGAGTTGTGCATTCAGTGATAAGATACTTTGGGTTGTAAAAATTCACAAAGACAACAAATTAAGCTCTCAAAACTTATGAATCTGATTTCAAAGGAAAAAAGACAATTCCGGGATTAGTCAGAAAACTAAACTTATAAAGCTTCTGATATTGCAGTCGAAATTGTTAACTTCTCACAAACCATATTTCATTTTAAAAAATTCACAACCCTTATTCTAGTTCACCCACTCTCTCACTGTTTCTGTCCAGCTCATTGGATCTGCCAATACAAATCTGATCTGTACTCAAACAACTTCAGCCAACCAATCTATTTTTTTTCACCTTCAGATCCCCTGAACTGGTTTGAGATAGTTGCAGAACTTGGCAAAAGAGAAAAGAATAGAGCTACTTGCCTCAACTAGCTCCAGCCTCAAAATTGAGAATTGTTCAAATGAAAATGAATGTGGAGGTCATTGGAGAAATACCTTAATCATGATTACTGCATTGGAAAGAGGCTCTACTAGATCCCTTTAGTAGAAAGCCTTAGAACAATGGAAACTCAACGGAAAACTGAGCAGTTTTGTATTGGAAGAGATTTTTTTTTTTGTTTTTTTACTCTTCAACTACTCTCTTAAAGAAGACCTAGATGATATACTGTCTGAGATGTGGTTCAGTGTGAGGTAGCTATTTATTCGAAAACAACTGATTTATGCCTTGCAAATCTTTAAAGGAAATCTCTAAAGCAATCTTAATCAAGCGATGAGTGTAACAGGAAAACCTCTGTTGTTAGAAAATTAGCTGGGAAGAAGACATGAGTAACTTTTTGCATGTATATTTATGTACAAGTACAAGCTAGGACTGACCTTCAAACAAGATAAAGATCGATTTTAATAGTAATGATGCATACCAGAGGTTATCCATCATTGGAAGACCCTGTAACGCAAACATTGGAAGACTTTCTTACATTTATCAGCTATATTTCCTTGTCCCATAAGGAGCCAATCAATTTGACATTTCTGCTATACAAAGCAGTGCAACACCATCAAAGTCAAAGCAAGAGGGCATTGACTCATCAACAGTATACACAATTTAGTTTCCTCAACTAATTTAAGAAGAGGGTGAAGAAAAATAGAAAATGACAACATGAGACAACCTCAAAGAAAGTAATTAAACTCATCTCAAAATCCACAACATTTGAATTTGATTTGATGATCCAAAGAGAGTGAATTACCTCGATGGATCTTTGGTTGATATTAAGAATGTGCAGACAAGAGAAGCAAGGAATTCAAGACCTAAAGGGAAAATCCATTATGCTGGAGGAAATAACTTGATGGTCTGCAGTTTTTGTTCTTTTTCTCCTCCTTTCCCAACCCAATTGTTATAACTCAGAAGTAGCATTGGACTTCCAAAACTCCCATTACGTAATCAACCACTAGCCATGCTTTGAGGTCAGCAGACTCAGCAGCACAAAGTTCTGAATTACAAAGTGTGTTTGTGGGTCTCTACTAATCCAAAAAATAATATCTATTAATAATAAGATAGAGTTTTAGCCACTAGCCAGCATATATAGATCTCCCTTCTAAATTATCGGTTTCAATGATTTATCCAAATTCTCATCATTTAGATACTAGTATTGATGTCAAAAGCTGAATTTCCTATAACTTATTCCACTTGTGTGATTTAATGATGCTCCAAAACCCTAGTCTTTATTCTTAAAGGAAAACGACATTTCTAATAAGCTGCGCACGCCAATGAAATTCAGTGAAAGCACAATGGGGTGACTGCTACTTGCCTGCAAAAATAATGTAGGGTCGCCGCCGGTAACCGGCCATCGGAAGAACATCGGTGAGAAGACCCCACAGAGGCTTAACAATCCAAGGAATAGAAGTGATCCCCTGGTACACTTGGGCCTCTGATGGCTGCATCAATTGAACATCTTTCCAATAGTAATCCGAGGCCACGCGCCATATGGACCAACCCAGACCTTGGCTGATTCCATAGATGACGATCACGCCGAACACGAAGCTCCAGTGCAACTCCTCGGCCAGCATTCTGAACCAATCAAAGGGGGAGCAGAGAACAGATCTGCAACTCTCTTCGGAGACTCCGTTCTCCAATGGGGTCT
The DNA here is from genome assembly GCA_038442645.1 of Agave tequilana. Lineage (NCBI taxonomy): Eukaryota > Viridiplantae > Streptophyta > Magnoliopsida > Asparagales > Asparagaceae > Agave > Agave tequilana. The sequence goes on from JAVJIF010012891.1 coordinate 28,186, forward strand.
CTCCAGTAAGCTCGACGGTTTCATTTTCTCCAGTGTTCTCCTTAGCTAGAGAAATCTCTGAAGTGGGTGGGGATCCCATTAAATTTTGTGAGATGGGTTCCTCTATTTCATCCAGAAAACCTCAGAAAATTTGAAGTTTATGCTAAAAGGAGGGATTTTTCATAGGTTTTGGATGAAATTAGTCAGCACCCATTGGCCAGAACAATGCCTGGGTTGCTTCCTTTCTCAATCCGACGAGGGGCAGAGTACTAGTACTTTATGTAGAAAAGAAGCATTTTTCATGGGTTTCTAAACAAATTACCCAATATATCCAAATGGGTCTCTCTATTTAACTCAACAAGACATAAATAAAGAAGGGATCTCTAGATCTGGGAATCTTTGAGGGCGCCAGAGAACGTGAAAGACCTGAATGGCAATTTCTCTTCATCCCAAACTTCAAAAAAAATCACAGATTTGCGCTCAAGTTAAGCTCTATGAATAGTAAAAAGAAAAAAAAAGAGAAGGAAAAGAGAAGGAAAAGGTGTAAGTTGTAGTTATGAAGGACGAGAAAGGGAATCCTAGATTGCAGATTTTGCAAAACAGAGAATTTCCGGCAATGAGGCGGAAGATGCAGAGTTGTTGAAGAGTTGAATTGACCATTTGTTTAAGGGTCAATTTTTGAATGAATAAATATATTTTAAATTTTAATTCTAAAAATCTATCTCTTGAAAATTTATTCCTAAAAATTGACTCTTAACGAGCCCCATAGCGTCACATCGGTTGTGTTGTTTCGACCGCCAGCATTGCGAGCTCCAGTCACTAGTAATTGTCATCTTTTGATTTGGAGTTGGTAACCAAAAAAATATAATTCATCAATTAAGATTTATAAAATTATTCTTAAAATTAGTCTAAATTGCTGTCCCATTTGAAGTTAAATGTAAAAGTAATCTTAATTTTGTAAATTATTTTCATTAATTTTAATTTTGTGTAAATTTATCCATTTAAATTTGGACGAAAGGAAGAAACATATGTGTCTCTTCTTTGATGATAGTATTTTGAGGTAAGTGGCGTTGTAATGATTAAGTTATTTTTTGTGACTTTAATACTATTGTTTTTTGTTAAATTCTAGTTAGAACAATGTGATAATTTTTTTCATCCATTTTAGGTATAATGTCTAATGTCAATGCGTCTCTTCTTTATTGGTTTAATGGTCAACTAACAATAGATAGGGATAATAAGGCAACTTATCTTGATGAAATTATAAAACCCGGGATAATGAGAAAATCAATTACAATACGTGAATTGGTTGAGAAACTCCATCAAATTACCAAAATTAATCCAAAGATCATTAGATTCACTTAAGATGAAAGTGGCTCGTAGCACTCGAGCATTACCAAGCAATCAAAAGATGACACACGTGCTTGCTTGAATTGTACCCAGTCGTTAATACCATAGAGTTGTACGTGGAGAAAATTCTATGAGCCATCAATTGCTTGAAGGTTATGGAGAATTCTCACATATGCTCAATTTGGATAATGAATCAACAGACTCATGTCACTGATACAATACATTCCACATGTTCACGAGAATCAAATATTTTCGGCATATAATGCATAAGTAACTGTGATTTTTATTCTTGTGTTACATTTCTCTTTCTACTAAGTGTTTAGATGACATTGATATTTGGATAATCATAACAATTTGGCACAAGAGGAAATGTTTAACAATATAATAGAGATTGTGCTTCTTAGGCTACCCATAGATGATCCACCTATTATAAGGACAGATGATAAAGATTGAGTCGTATAGTGTGAGAGATTGTTGGGTAGAGAGCCTCCCCGATGGCTATGAGGGGTGGAGCATTGAAGCTAAAGTGGCTCTACCAACAGTTCAGTGTGGATCCATTTACAGATGTGCAGGCTCAGCAACATGTACATGGTTATTTCTTGCACATGATCGACACTATTTTGTTTTCATATCACTCCACAAGGTACATCTCAGATGGTTACCTCTCTCGGAGGACTTCGATGCATGTGGTGTCATGTCCTGGGGTAATATTGTCCTAGCATATTTGTACAGGGAGTTATATAAAGATTTTATGATGCAGACTTCACAATTACGTGATCCTCAGACATTTTTGTAGGTAAAGCGTAATCTATTTGTTTATACTTATATAATATTAATTACTTATATGAAATTGATTTAACATGTGCTCATGTTGTTTCATCAGTTATTGTCTTGAGAAAAATTGTCAATTGGCCGACCCACCTTCAGACAAACCATTCAGCTACAGTGATCGGCTATCAGTTGGATGCAGGTAATATTCAATATACTTAATTTAAGTGGATGTCTCTATTCGAGTATATTCTTTGGAATATGATTCCATAGAGAGACTTATAGTTCTACAGAAATGAGCTCGATGTGCTAGACTATTTTGGAGTTATTTGGGAGTCATACACAGAAGAAATCTTAGAGAGGTCACCCCCGGTTTGTAGAGAATGATCTCAGATATGGCGGGACAAAAAATTAATTATCTATTTTGAAACTGTGGAAATGCATCTTCTAGATCGAATCCTTCATTATATACTTGGCATATCCCTGATGCCATCGATCAATTGGCTCGGATAGACCGTTCCAGTAAGCATCAGTATGATTTTAAAATTAGAGGCAGGAGCTAAGTGCTTATATAAGCCAATAGGATATCAAACTACTCGACTTCAGAGCCAGAGACACCCCATCACAGTTTTCACATGTTACATGAGTTGGTATTGAGAGATCACTATTCGCTGGATTATTCAGCATGTCTATCTGCTGGTTAGTTACACACTTGGTGGTATACATGAGCAGGAGTTGGTAATATTTTAACACAATTCTCAACAAAAGTTAAATTTATGATATATTGATATGATTCTATTAAAAATTTATGATACATGTTGATGGATTGATCTAAGTGGGGAAAATGGTGGATGAGGTTTTGATTGAGGAGACTCGAAGGGTTTTGATACTGCAGATAATGTCCACTGACATCAGGGAGCTATTAGGGAGGTGTCGATTTGCACATCTATCAGGTGCGCCAAACCATCTTTAGTTTATATAGACATGCACAACAACCACTAGATACATAAGGTGAGGCAGTACAAGATGAGCCAGAACCTTCTCAACTCGTTGCTAGATATCGTACATGACGTCTAGATGATGATGATGACCTTAGACACGCTGAGCTTGGGCCATCTCAACCACGTGTTAGGAGGTATCAATGGCGTCGAGCAGCTGATGATGAAGTAGGACCATCCCAACAACATACGCAAACCAAATTTCTAGACTGCCCCTGCACGTGTGCAAAGATGAGGTCGAGGGCGTGATCGACTTTTCACACGCATTAGCTTGTTTTTATTGAGATTTTACATGACTTGTATTATTGATATATGACACTTGATACTATGATATTGATATACAACTGATATTATTGTATATTAGGATAATTGTTGACACTCAAAAAAGACAAAATTCTCAGACAGCTTCCCAACTGGTCTGAACGACATCTAACTTGTCGACATTTACAAAAGATAAGTTACAGATGTTTTTCATTGATTTTGCAAAGGGAAAAAACTTACAAAAAAAGGAGTCGAGAAGCTAAATTAAAAGTATTCTAAAAAGATTACAAGTAGATCTCCTCTGAGATTCTAGAGAAGTGTGCCGATAGGAGTCTGGTCAGCGCGCGACCACTTTGTCCCTTTGATGATATTATCGATGGGATTCTCTTCTCGCCTGATTCGGAGAATCAGAGAACAGAAGGTTGATAGAACCCTCTTGTTACTTCTCAAACTGTCTCCATTTGGGAATTCCTTCTCGCATGGTTCCGGAGATTCCTTGAGAGGAAGATCTTAAGGTATCAGCACCCTGATTAGAGAAGCAGTTCTCTGAATTCTTAGAAGCAAGAGAATAGATCTCTGTTTAGCCGTCTCTCTGTGCGTCTCTTTGCATGTACGCGTGTTGTATCTCTTTCTCTCTCTGTGCGTCTCTTCGTGTGCCTCTGGTGGGCTATTTATAGGGAGAGCAGGGGTATAATTGTCCCTTGAAAATCTGGAAACAAACTGAGTCAATCTGTTTAAATCTGAAAAGTAGCCTTGCTACAAGGCTAGAATCAGCTTCTGCGAAGCTAGAAATAGCAGACAGCGTCGATCTCCTGATCTGTTTTGATTCTTTCTAAATAATTGAAAGATCTCCCTTGATCTTCTTACTTGTTTTAGGAGAGTCAAGAGATTATGGTAAACAACTGTCAAATTTGATCTCAGATTTGATCTCGATTAGATTTGATCTTGAATAGATTTGATGTCATCTAAAGATCTAATTGGTCAAAGTTGACCATAAAAGACCCGCAACGGAGCTGCTGCGTCGAGCTCACAGCGGAGCTGAAAGGAGCATATGGCAAAGTCAGAAGAAAGCTCTTCAGCGGAGCTAGATAAACATCTGTGGCGAAGCTGCCATCCTTCTACGCGGTTGCGTGTGGCTTTGAGTGAAGCCAACTCTCTGCGGAGTTAACTGAGCGCTTTAGGCGAAGGTGTAAGTTAGCTCACTGATAGAGCTTCGAAGGGCTTCAAGGTGAAGTTGGACAAACTTAGCCTCTCAGGTGAAGTTATCCCCTCGGGCTCATGTGATGCTAAGTGTTGAGCTAACCTAGCATCTTAGACCTGCTTAGGTCTCTTCAAAGACAATTTGGGCTCACTGTCTGCTTCACTGGATCAGTAGAGTCTAAGTCGCTGATTTGTCCCTCGGAGATGGGTAAAAAATTGGTCGTCAGCTTGTCTACCACTTGTCTTTTGTAAATGTCAACAAGTTAGACATTGTTCAGGCCAGTAGGAATCTTGTCTTTTTTAAAGTGTCAACAACAGACAAGCTGACGATCAGTTTTTACCCATCTCAGAGGGATAAATCAGCAATTTGGACTCTACTGATCCAGTGAAGCAGACAGTAACCCAGGATTGTCTTTGAAGAGACCTAAGCAGGCCTAAGATGCTAAGTTAGCTCAACACTTAGCATCGCATGAGCCAAAAGGGATAGCCTCGACTGAGAGGCTAAGTTTGTTTAGATTCGCCTTGAAGCTCTCCACAGAGAGCTAACTTACAGCTTCGCCTGAAGCTAATTCTAACTTCGCCGGAAGCTTTCTTGATAGCTTCTCATGAAGCTTTTCATAGCTCCACAAAGAGTTAACTTACAGCTTTGCCTGAAGCTAATTCTAGCGTCTCAGGAAGCTTTCTTGATAGCTTCTCATGAAGCTTTTCATAGCTCCACAGAGAGCTAACTTACAGCTTCGCCTAAAGCTAATTCTAGCTTCTCCAGAAGCTAATTCTAGCTTCTCCGGAAGCTTTCTTGATAGCTTCTCATGAAGCTTTTTATTAGCCCCATTGCGGGTCTTTTTATGGTCATCTTTGACCAATCAAATCTCCAGATGAGATCATTGTGATCGAGAGCAAATTTGGCAGTTGCTTGACATGATCTCTTGACTCTCCCAATCAGGTAAGAAGATCAGGGGAGATCTCTCAATTAATTGGAGAGGATCAAGGGAGTATCTCTTATTAAGAGGAGCCAAGTCATCTTTAACCAATCGAATCTTTAAATGAGATCATTATGATCGAGATCAAATTTGGCAGTTGTTTGACATGATCTCTTGACTCTTCCAATTAGGTAAGAAGATCAGGGGAGATCTCTCAATTAACTGGAGAGGATCAAGGGAGTATCCCTTATTAAGATGAGCCAATCTTTTATGGTCATCTTTGACCAATCAAATCTCCAAATGAGATCATTGTGATCGAGAACAAATTTGATAGTTACACCCATGATTTCTCATTAAGAGGAGATAATCAAGGGAATCATAACTCCCTATTGAGCCTATAAATAGCCCACTAGTAGGCTAGGCTCAGGGGCTTGAAAAGATTCAAGTCCAAGAGGCTTTTTGAAGAGCATAAGCTCTTTGGTGGCTTTAAAGTATAAGCCAACAAGAGATCTACTCTCTTACTTTTAAGAATTCAGAGAATCACTTCTCTAATCCTACAAGGATAAATTCAGGGTGTTAATACCCTAAGATCTTTCTCCCTCTCAAGGAATTTTCGGAACCAAGCGAGAAGGAATTCCTAAGCGAAGGTAGCTCGAGAAGTAATAAGAGGGCTCTACCGACTTTCTGTTCTCCGATTCCCCGAACCAGATGAGAAGAGAATCCCATCAAGCAGCAGTCTGATTGTCTGATCGATTATATCGTCAAGGGGATAAAGTTATCGTGCGCTAATCAGATTCCTACCGACACACTTCCCCAGAAATCTCAGAGGAGATCTACCTGTAATTTTCTTTTTTTTTTTAAAGAATTACTTGTAATTTCGCTCATCGACACTTTTTTGTAAGTTTTTCCCTTTTGCAAAATCAATGGAAAACAAGATGGCGACTCCGCTGGGGATTGTATTCTCCGTTGTTGAGAATCAAGTATCGCAATGCGACGAACAGACCTTCAGGTCTACTACTGAGTGCAAGGAAGCCGGCGTAGCCAGAGTCCCTCTGGCTAATTCTTCGAAGCAAGTCTCTATCGAGACAGATAAGGCTCTCCACAAACCTACTACGGTCTTCTGGCGCAACAAGAAGGGTCAGGATCTTGAGCCTGCCACCTTCGAAAACTTGATCGTTCATTTCAATCAAGGAAAATTTGAAGAACTCCTCTCTAGAGGTAGTCCAATGCTTGACACACGGAAGCATGAGAAGGTCTCGTGATCAAGGTTTCGGAGCAGAAACCAGCCATAGATGGGCGAGTAGCCGAGCGAATTTTCTCTCAACTCCTCTCAGCCTCGTTCGAGGCTAGTCAGGTTCCCTGCGAATCTAAATTTCCTCTTCTAAAGTAGATGTGGAGGGCAAAGCAGAAAGCTCTATATAAAGCTTTAGGCCGCGAAGCTAAAAGGGCGACTATACCTTCGCCTAATTCAGGAGCAGCAACTTCTCGCGCCAACCTTGTTCTTATGAGCGAATTTACTGATGACATGGCAAACACAGCGCCAGTACCTCAGGGTACGCGCGGAGTGTCCAGCCGCCAGACTGAAACTAAAGCACCTAGCAGTGCTAATCACCTTCACAGTAAGGAAGCGAACAAAGCACCACAGTGTGCTTCGCCTCCCAGTTCCTCGAACGTTAAGCTCGCTCTTCGCAGCGGAGCTAAGGGATCTTCCCTAAGTGTTGACAGCGGTACTTATGCAGCTTCAGCACCCAAGGACATTCTCAAAGTTCTTAGCCGCGAAGCTAGAGCTAAAGCACTATCTAGTGCTAACCACCTTCGCGAGAAGGCAACGAACAAAGCATCGCAACATACTTCAAGCGTTAAGTTCGCTCTTTGTATCGGAGCTGAGGGATCGTCCCTAGGTGCTGACAGCGGTGCTTATGCAGTTTCAGCACCTAAAGGTGCTCCCAAAGTTCTTAACCGCGAAGCTAGGGTTAAAGCACTTTGTGTAAGTTCACCTAGAGGGGGGGTGAATAGGTGATGGCTAATCTAATGGTCACTTAATGCCTAATAATGCGGAAGCTAAAAACAATTATGACCTAATTAAATCTTTTACTCTAAACACTATGTATAACACAAGAGTGTAGACGAATTCCCTTTGCAAGGCTCTGGACTAAACCCCTCTTGATTCTCCTTGAATGGGTTGAGGTGCCGCGTTGGCTCTCTTGGTTGAATACAAGTGTTAGCAACAATCCCACACAAGTATATATCAATTATGCACACAAGAAATATATCATGCATATAAAAGTAAAGACAAGATAAGTAATGCAAGATATAACAAGGGAGAGAGAGTGAGAGAGAGAAATGGCAATCGCAAACACAAGGGTATGTTTCGAGGTTCGAGCACACTTGCTTTACATCCCCGCCTTCGACACACGAAGGATTTCCACTATGCAAGATCCCAATGGATCTCTCCTCGGTGCCGCAACACCTACAAGCCCTCGGACTCCCTAGTCCCGTACACACGCAAGCTCACTAGCTCGCCGAGGCCGCACCTCAAACCACCGAGTTCGCACCCGAACTCAAAACACCGCGGACACACACGTCCGCCTCCTCAAAGTACAAGAAAGAACTCTTGGTGATCTAAACACTTTGATCACCAATAAAAACTCTCACTACAACACTCCTATAAGATGAATAGACAATGGTTGCTCAAGTGTTTGTGTGAGAAAAGTAAGGATTGAAACTTTGGTGAAAAACTCAAGAAATCACTTTAAACACTCTTTATAAAATCTTCCCTTTAGATAGGAAATATTTGCTCACTATTTTGTGGAGAAAACTCTTCTGAAAGTATGGGAAAAACTGGCTATAAGAGTCTCTAAAATCTTGGCTTAAAACAATGACAAGACCCCCCAATTTATAGGCCAGAAAAATATAGCCGTTGGGATCTGTCAGAGCTGTCGGTCGACCGGCCGGTCGACCGCCAACGGTCAAAAATCCGACCGTTGGAGCCTTCGGTCGACCGTCCGGGTCGACCGAGCAACTGGAGGAGAGTTGAACTCTCTGTCGGTCGACCGGTGCGGTCGGCCGAGATTTCCAGAGAGCAGAGCTCTCTGGAGCGGTCGACCGGCACGGTCGGCCGTCCACCAGTGCACAAAGGCGTGCACGTCTGTGCACGTCGGTCGACCGGGCCGGTCGACCGACTTCAGGATTAGTCGACTATAAAGGTTACTTAGTCGACTTATCCGAAGCCTGAAACAGTTTTCTAGGATTAAAAAATTTGTCCTTTTGGCTCTAATAAAATCCCATAAAATACATAAAAATCTACAAAAATAGTTTTACCAATATACTTTGAAATACAAACATGCTTGCACAAAATCAAGGCATGTTATAAAACATTGGACTATTTTTGTAACTTGGAAATATTTGGCTCATATTAAAAACTGTTTTTCCAAAACAATATTTTCCAACATGTTTTTCCAAATCTTCATCAAATACAAAACAAGATATACTTATAAAGCATAGTGTGTATGGATATGATCCACTACACAATCAAGATGAAATTGAAAAACACCTAGAGGGGGGTGAATAGGTGTAATTGCTAATCTAATGATCTTTTTAAACTAAGTATGATGAATGATGCAACAATCTCTCAAAAACAAGACTAAGAGCCGAATACCCCTTGCGAGGTTCTGAATTCCTTCCTCCCAATTCCCCTAGATATGGGTTAGAGGTGCGCAATGCAACCTTATTGTATTAAGATATGATTGATCAAGGCAAAGTATGATGATGAGAAATGAGATGCACACAATATATCACAAGAATTACAAGCTTGAATTGAAAGCACAAGGAAGATATAAGATCACAAGCAAGTAATAAAGAGCAATAAAGTGTTAGAGGAATTTAAAGCAAGAATTGGACGCAAAGGCAATCGCAAACACAAATATTTGTTTCGAGGTTCGAGCCACCGCTCTACTCCCCGCCTTCACCTCCGTGAAGGGTTTCCACTATCCACCGAGGACGCCTTTACAATTTGGTCTACCGAAGACCGAGCACCGAGCTCCACCGAGTACAAAGGACCTCTACCGAAGAGGTTGCTCCACAAGGAAAGGATTACAAGAACAAAGTGATCACAACAAGATCACTACACTATTTCTCAAACTCTTTTACAAACACTCTCACTTCAATTACAACTTCACTATAGAATGAGTATTGGATTTTTGGCTCTATGAAGTGTGGTGAGAAAAACTTCAGTTGTAGAGTGATATTAGTAATCAAACACAACTGAAAAACAAGCTCAAAAAGAATTGGAATGAAAGCTTTAAACTCTTTTCTTTTCTCTTTTGAAAGCAACACAAACTTGAGGATTTTTCAAAAGTGATGTGCATGAGAGACTTCTCCTCTATTTATAGGGTTAGAAAATAGGTTAAAAACAATTTCTTTACACCTAATTTGACCTGCAAAAGCTCCCCAACAACTCTCCAAAAATCTGTTAAAGCAGAAAAGAAAAACAGTTTTTCAGAATAGCCCAAAGAGGAAAGAGCCGTTAGGCTATAGCAGGCTTGGCGCTCGACCGGTCCGGTCGACCGCAAGCCCAGCTGCAAAGAGCCGTTGGCTCTCGGTCGACCGGTCCGGTCGACCGTCCCAAAAGAGGAAACACAGTTTCCTTCTTCCGGTCGACCGGTCCGGTCGACTGAAGAAACCTGTGAGCAATTTGCTCTCCGTCGGTCGACCGGTTCGGTCGACCGACAGACATGCACAAACAGTGCATGTCCAGACACATCGCCGGTCGACCGGGCCGGTCGGCCGGAGTTGCCTGAAACAGAAAAACTGCAGGTTTTTGGATTTGGAAAAATTTGAAAAATTGTTTTAGGTTTAAACAAACTAGAGTAACATGTTAGTAGAAGTATGTATACATGATCTAGACAAGATATTTATTTTATAAAACTTAGGTTCATGTAAATCTCTACTAAGGCATGAAACCAATATTTTTGAAAATGAAAACAAGACCAAATTTTATCAAAACCAAATTTTGTGTGTGTGTATCCTAGAGCCAAATAACCAAGACTCAAACTTTAACATTCTATTCTTACAATGATTCTAGGGACTTCAAGATCTTCAATAGGCTTCTTCATATAATCTTCAACACTTGTTCCTTGAGCCCAATTGGAGTTGACTTGAGTCCAAATCCTTGTATTTGTGAGAGAAGACTTCTAGAATGAATAGAAATCTGAAACACACTTAAACAACAAATGTTATTAGTACAAATAACTAATATGTTTTGTAATCATCAAAATACACTAATCATGGGTAATTGTAACCTTGGGCCAACAATCTCCCCCTTTTTGATGATGACAAAACATATAGGTTATTTAAATAAACATGGAAGAGGAGTTTGGAAAACTCCCCCTCAAATAATGCTATGTATAAAAATTTGACTATGGAAGCACAATACATAAAGCATTCAAGGCAAAATAGTTTTGTCAAAAACTTAAATAAACAAACTTAACAAACTCAAACAAATTCAAAATATCAAACTCTTAAACTTATTCTCCCCCTTTTTGTCATACATCAAAAAGGGTTAAAATACCAATTGAAAAATTTTATTTTTAAGAATCCATAATGCAAACATTCAACTCACCACAAATAAACGAAAATCTAGCATAGTCTAATGGTTTAGTAAAAATATCGGCAAGTTGAAAATCGGTAGAAACATATTCAATAACAATATCACCTTTCTCATAGTGATCTCTAAGAAAGTGATACCTAATGTCAATGTGTTTGGTTTTACTATGTTGATTTGCATTCTTTGTCATGTGAATAGTACTAGTATTATCACAAAATATTTTAACATGATCAAAGTGTAAATCATAGTCGAGGAGAGTATGTTTCATCCAAAGAACTTGTGCACAACAAGCTCCGGCTGCAACATACTCCGCCTCGGCGGTTGATAGGGCTACCGAATTTTGCTTTTTGGAAGACCAAGATACAAGACAATTACCTAAGAATTGACATGTTCCACTTGTGCTCTTCCTATCTACCCTACAACCCGCATAGTCGGCATCCGAAAAACTAGTCATAGAAAATTGTCCGGTTTTCGGATACCACAAACCCATTTCAATAGTGCCCTTAAGGTATCTAATTATGCGTTTAACCGCAATTATGTGAGACTCTTTAGGACAAGATTGAAAACGTGCACAAAGACAAACGGAAAACATAATATCCGGCCTACTAGCCGTCAAATACAATAAACTACCTATCATGCTTCTATAAAGTTTAATGTCTACACTTTTACCTTGTTCATCCTTGTCAAGCTTTGTAGTTGTTGCCATGGGAGTTTTGCTTACTTTAGATTCTTCAAGCCCAAACCTTTTGATTAGTTCCTTTGTGTACTTGGCTTGATTGATGAAGATCCCATCCTTCTTTTGCTTGATTTGGAGTCCAAGGAAATAGTTGAGCTCCCCCATCATAGACATTTCGAATTCATCCTTCATGCATGACTCAAAAGCTTGGCAAAGAGATTCATTAGTAGAACCAAAAATAATATCATCTACATAAATTTGTACAATAAGAATGTCATTTTCTACATGTTTTGTAAACAAAGTTGTGTCAATTTTACCTTTCTTAAAACCATTTGAAATCAAAAATGAAGAAAGTCTTTCATACCAAGCCCTAGGGGCTTGTTTTAAACCATAAAGAGCTTTATCTAATTTAAAAACAAAATCCGAATGTGTAGGATCAACAAACCCGGGGGGTTGTTCAACATACACCTCCTCTTCAATAAAACCATTTAGAAAAGCACTTTTAACATCCATTTGAAATAATTTGAAATCTTTATATGAGGCAAATGCTAGTGTCATCCGTATGGCTTCAAGCCGTGCTACGGGTGCAAAGGTTTCTTCAAAATCGATCCCTTCGATTTGAGTGTAACCTTGGGCAACTAACCTAGCCTTGTTTCTAACTACATTACCCGATTCATCCAACTTGTTCTTAAAGATCCACTTAGTACCAATTGTTGGTCTATCGTGGGGCCTAGGAACAAGGTGCCAAACTTGGTTGCGCTCAAATTGATTGAGCTCCTCTTGCATGGCTAGCAACCAATATGAATCGGCCTCGGCTTCGAGGACATTTTTGGGTTCTATATGAGAAATGAATGCATAGTTACCACAATAGTCATGAAGTCTAGAGCGAGTAGTTACCCCTTTTGATACTTCACCTATGACGAGGTCCTTGGGATGATGTGGATTGTATCTCCAATCCTTTGGAAGTTGTTGAGTGGGCTCTTCTCCATTTGTTTGATCTTCATTTCTTTGAGCCTCTTGCATTTTAGCTTCACTTCCTTCATCATCCTTTGGCTTGTCTCCCATAGTAGTTGTATCCTCCAAGGTCACTTTCTCCAAGCCTTCATCTAATGCATCTATTTCTACAACATTCTTAACAAACTTGTTAGATTCCTCAAACTTAACATGAATAGATTCTTCAATAGTCAAAGATGATCTAATGAAAACTCTATAAGCCTTACTAGTGTTTGAGTAACCTACAAAAATAGCCTCATAAGATCTAGCATCAAACTTTCCTAAATTATCTTTTGTGTTTAAAACAAAGCATTTGCAACCAAAAACTTTAAAATAGGAAACATTAGGTTTTCTAGAAAAATACATTTCAAAAGAAGTTTTAGTAGTATTTTTACACAAGAAAACATGATTTGATATATAGCATGATGTATTAACGGCCTCGGCCCACAAATAATGTGGTAGACCATATTCACTTAGCATTGTCCTAGCCATCTCTTGTAATGTTCTATTTTTCCGTTCAACTACTCCATTTTGTTGTGGAGTTCTAGGACAAGAAAGTTCATGCTTTATTCCATGTTCATCACAAAAAGTGGTAAAGGGTTGGTTAATGAATTCACCTCCTCTATCACTTCTTATTCTCAAAATCGAAACATCTTTTTCTTTTTCAACTCTTTTCTTAAAAGTTTGAAAATAAGAAAATGCTTGGCTTTGTGTTCAAGAAAGAAAACCCAAGTAAACCTTGAAAAGTCATCAACCAAAACATAAGCAAATCTATTTCCACTTAGACTTTTGGTTTGTGTAGGGCCAAAAAGATCCATATGGATTAACTCCAAAGGACGTGATGTCATGATATCCTTAATTGACTTGAAAGAAGACTTAGTTTGTTTCCCAAATTGACATGCGTCACAAACTCGGTCCTTTTCAAAATTCAAGCAAGGAATACCTTTCACCATTTCCTTTGTATTTAATCTAGAAATATGGTCAAAAGAAATATGGTCTAATCTCCTATGCCACAACCAAGAGTCATCATCGAGGGCTTTCAAACAAGTAATATTACAAGACATATTCAACATATCAATCATATAAACATTACTTTCACGAAAACCGGAAAATACACAAACATTAGAAATTCTATCAATTACTTTACAAGCAACATTATCAAAAACAACATCAAAACCTTTATCACAAAGTTGACTAACACTCAGGAGATTATGCTTGAGGCCATCAACTAAAACTACATTTTCAATTAAAGGAGAGGTGCCAAGTTTTACATTACCAATACCAATGATTTTACTCTTGGCGTCATCTCCGAAGGTGACGGTGCCACCTTCATGATATCTTGATAGGGTTGCAAAGTTGTTGATGTCCCAAGTCATGTGCCTTGAGCAACCGCTATCAAGATACCATAATCCTCTACGTCGTTGGGCTTTGAAAAGTACCTACATCATTTAACATAATTGTTGATTTTGGTACCCAAACTTTCTTGGGTCCTTGAAAGTTAGTGCCTCGAACCCAAACATTATGACGTGATCGTTTAATCTATCATAGCAAAAATTGGCTAAGTGCCCTTTCCGTCCACAATGTGAACATGAGAACACTCTACCATACATGAATGCATGATGTGTATGTGTAGTGTGAGCATGTTTTGGGGTTTTGCCATGTTGTTTAGGTTGTGTAGCATGAACATGAACATGAGCATGAGCATTTTTCTTTGGGGCTTGTTTCTTAGGAAACATAGCCTCAATTTTCTTCTTGTTAAATTCACAATTTTTCAAAATAACACTTAATGAGTCTAATCTTTCCTTAAGCATAGAAACTTCATTAGAATCAATTAGTGGGGCCTTACCTTTGCAAGAAATCTTATATTTTTCAAAATCATTTTTAGTAGTGGCCAAGGTGGAAACCAAATCATCTTTTTCCTTTGTAAGAGTAAAAACTTGAAGACTTAAAGATTCATTTTCCTTTTTCATTTTTAAATACTTTTTCTTTAAGAAATCATAATTTTGTGACAACTCAACAAAAGCTTCTCCTAGTTCATCCATGGAGAGTTCATCATCAAGAGGGGTGGAAGAGGTTACCTTGCTTGTGCTTTCATTGGCCATGAAGCACATGTTGGCGGTGTCGATCTCTTCTTCGGATTCGGTCTCCGAATCCCAAGTTGCCTTCATAGCCTTCTTCTTGTAAGGCTTCTTTGAAGTGGAGGGCTTAGCTTTGTCCGGATACTCCGCAACAATGTGTCCGGGCTTTTGGCAATTGAAACAAGTGATTTTCCTTTCTTCTTTGCCTCCTTGCCATCTTCTTCTACCTTGGTACTTCGCCTTGTTGTACATCCTCCGGACGTTCTTTACAAGGAGTGAGAGCTCCTCATCATCTTCTTCCTCATCGTCTTCATCGGAGTGTGTGGCATGACTCTTGAAAGCGATCGTCTTCTTCTTGGAAGGAGCCATTTCCTCCCTTGCCTTCCTTTCCATCTCATGGGTTTTAAGGTTCCCAATGAGACCTATAAGCTCCATCTCTTCATTGTCGTTGAGTTCCTTCAAGGTTGTTGCTTTAACTTCCCATGAAGGAGGAAGAGCCGGGATGATCTTCCTTACTCTTTGATCATTGTTGATATCTTCACCTAAAGAAGAGAGTCCATTAGTAATCTTGGTAAATCTTGTAACCATATCATCTATGGTTTCATTATCTTGCATGCTAAATGTTTCATATTGGGACCGAAGAAGGTTAATCTTAGCCTTCTTTACTTGTGAAGTCCCCTCATGAGCGACTATCAAGTGTGACCAAATCTCATATGCGGATTTGCAATGGATAACCCTAGAAATGTCATCATCATTAAGGGCTTGAAGAAGTGCATAGTGAGCTTTGGCATTGGCATCGAATTCCTTAGTCTCTATTTCGGACCAAGTGGATTCGTCACCGGGGGGGGTACACTAAAGGACTTAGTCACGGCTTTTGCAACTCGGCTACCTAGAGATTGCAAAAACACGGTCATCTTAACTTTCCATATGGGAAAGTTAAGTCCATCAAACTTAGGAGGGGTCTTAATTCCATCGGCCATTTTTACTATATGAATATGAATGAAATGATTAGCAAATTAGGATCTTCTCTAAGGTTGTTAAACCAAATCCTAGAGTCCAAGCTCTGATACCAATTGAAAAACACCTAGAGGGGGGTGAATAGGTGTAATTGCTAATCTAATGATCTTTTTAAACTAAGTATGATGAATGATGCAACAATCTCTCAAAAACAAGACTAAGAGCCGAATACCCCTTGCGAGGTTCTGAACTCCTTCCTCCCAATTCCCTAGATATGGGTTAGAGGTGCGCAATGCAACCTTGTTGTATTGAGATATGATTGATCAAGGCAAAGTATGATGATGAGAAATGAGATGCACACAATATATCACAAGAATTACAAGCTTGAATTGAAAGCACAAGGAAGATATAAGATCACAAGCAAGTAATAAAGAGCAATAAAGTGTTAGAGGAATTTAAAGCAAGAATTGGACGCAAAGGCAATCGCAAACACAAATATTTGTTTCGAGGTTCGAGCCACCGCTCTACTCCCCGTCTTCACCTCCGTGAAGGGTTTCCACTATCCACCGAGGACGCCTTTACAATTTGGTCTACCGAAGATCGAGCACCGAGCTCCACCGAGTACAAAGGACCTCTACCGAAGAGGTTGCTCTACAAGGAAAGGATTACAAGAACAAAGTGATCACAACAAGATCACTACACTATTTCTCAAACTCTTTTACAAACACTCTCACTTCAATTACAACTTCACTATAGAATGAGTATTGGATTTTTGGCTCTATGAA
Organism: Agave tequilana; assembly: GCA_038442645.1. Classification (NCBI taxonomy): domain Eukaryota; kingdom Viridiplantae; phylum Streptophyta; class Magnoliopsida; order Asparagales; family Asparagaceae; genus Agave; species Agave tequilana. The sequence continues at coordinate 44,753 of JAVJIF010012891.1, forward strand.
GTGTGGTGAGAAAAACTTCAGTTGTAGAGTGATATTAGTAATCAAACACAACTGAAAACAAGCTCAAAAAGAATTGGAATGAAAGCTTTAAACTCTTTTCTTTTCTCTTTTGAAAGCAACACAAACTTGAGGATTTTTCAAAAGTGATGTGCATGAGAGACTTCTCCTCTATTTATAGGGTTAGAAAATAGGTTAAAAACAATTTCTTTACACCTAATTTGACCTGCAAAAGCTCCCCAACAACTCTCCAAAAATCTGTTAAAGCAGAAAAGAAAAACAGTTTTTCAGAATAGCCCAAAGAGGAAAGAGCCGTTAGGCTATAGCAGGCTTGGCGGTCGACCGGTCCGGTCGACCGCAAGCCCAGCTGCAAAGAGCCGTTGGCTCTCGGTCGACCGGTCCGGTTGACCGTCCCAAAAGAGGAAACACAGTTTCCTTCTTCCGGTCGACCGGTCCGGTCGACCGAAGAAACCTGTGAGCAATTTGCTCTCCGTCGGTCGACCGGTCCGGTCGACCGACAGACATGCACAAACAGTGCATGTCCAGACACATCGCCGGTCGACCGGGCCGGTCGGCCGGAGTTGCCTGAAACAGAAAAACTGCAGGTTTTTGGATTTGGAAAAATTTGAAAAATTGTTTTAGGTTTAAACAAACTAGAGTAACATGTTAGTAGAAGTATGTATACATGATCTAGACAAGATATTTATTTTATAAAACTTAGGTTCATGTAAATCTCTACTAAGGCATGAAACCAATATTTTTGAAAATGAAAACAAGACCAAATTTTATCAAAACCAAATTTTGTGTGTGTGTATCCTAGAGCCAAATAACCAAGACTCAAACTTTAACATTCTATTCTTACAATGATTCTAGGGACTTCAAGATCTTCAATAGGCTTCTTCATATAATCTTCAACACTTGTTCCTTGAGCCCAATTGGAGTTGACTTGAGTCCAAATCCTTATATTTGTGAGAGAAGACTTCTAGAATGAATAGAAATCTGAAACACACTTAAACAACAAATGTTATTAGTACAAATAACTAATATGTTTTGTAATCATCAAAATACACTAATCATGGGTGATTGTAACCTTGGGCCAACAGAAATATCTATGTTTTTAGTATTAAGCATAAAACTTGGTTTTGGTTGAAAGATGTAAACATGAATATCAAAAACCAAAACTATGTTTTTCCAAAATGAAAGTCTTTTCTAAATCTGAAAATTCTTTTATGAAAAGACAAGTAAATCAAGAGTGTGTGTGTGATATATACTTGAGCAATCCACCAACTATTTATCCTTTACATTTTATCTAAAACATAAAAATCTTATACCTAGACACAAGTCTTGATCTTGAAGTCTTCCCTTGAAGTCTTCTCATCTTCTTGACTTGGTCCAAGCTTGATCCAAAAGCTCCTTGGATCACACCGTGCTAGCTCCAAATCTTGATATTTTATCCTTTGTTGAGCTATGCACCTACTAAGATCTTGATAATGAATCTGTCACTAATTAAACACAAGATCATTAGTAAACATAACTTCATGAGTTGATCATCATCAAAACTAGGGTGATAGGCCTTTGGGCCAACAATCTCCCCCTTTTTGATGATGACAAAACTCATGAAGTTATATATGCATGGATTAAAGTAAAGCTTCAAAGAAGCTCCCCCTTAACTCATGCATAACACAAAATAATAGATATTCAATGAAGCACATGAATATGTATGCAAGTATGGAGATAAAACATGCAACAAGCATAAATCAAAATCTTTTTTTTCTCCTATTTGCAATACTAAAATATATGCATAATTAACAAGGAAGATAAATACTTCTCCCCCTTAAGCAATGAAAACATGCATATATACTCAAATACTTCTCCCCCTTTTTGTCACTCATCAACAAAGGGTTCAAAGTAAAATCAAATCAAACAAATTTTTCTCCCACTTTTTGTCAAAAGCAAAGAGATCAAGAAGGGGTAATACAAATCAAAAATTTTGAATATTTCTTTATCAAAACAAAATTTTGAACTTTCTTAATAAAATATATTTTGAGATATCAATCTTGAAAACATATTGCATAAGCTTTAAGAATAATTGAAAGTTAAATTAAGCTTAGCATATACATTGTGTTTTAAGAACAATTTAAAAGATCACATGTATGAGAAGATAATACCAATAGAAATTGATATAATTTAAATTTGAAAGCATTCATACATACAATCAAAATATGAGTATATAAAAATCATATTGATACCAATTGAAAATATCTAATGATACCAATTGAAGAGTAAGCTTATCATATACTCTACCAAATGAAGAATATGCACTAGTTAATATGAAAATGTTTTTAAAACTAGTACGAAATCCTTCAAGCAAAGCAAAAATGTCAATTAATCTCAATATTCCTTTAAATCATGAAGACATGAAAATCATCACACAATTTTTTTTTAAAAAAATTATATTTCAAGATATATGTATGTTTTGACAACACAATAAGTATACATACATATCTCTTAAACACAATTGAGTCCATATAAATAGATTTGCATTAAAGGCAAATGACTCAAGAGGTATACATGTATATCTTAAAGTTTGGCAAAATATGCATATACATGAAATGAAAACACATGATCATAAATCAAATCCAAGAAGTGGGAATATAAGTTTAAAAATGTATGTATCATCAAAACCAAGCAATACAAGTACATTTTATGGGTTCAAATAAGCATTCTAGCACAAATATAAATAGATTTATTTGTGGCCCACGATATGTACAAGTATAAATCCTAGTGTTGACAAAAACTAACATATAAACTAATATTCAAATCATGAAGCATCAAATCTTTTAGATCACAAAAGAATTTATCCATATAAATGAAATAAAGTAGGATCATGTGGATAATCTTAGAAGAATAGATAACTAGTTTAAATTGATTTTGAATAACTAGTTAAAGATCCTTCAAATAACATCAAATCATATGTTTTTCATGAATTATACTAAGTACATAAAAAATTCAAGCACTCATAGTCCATAAAGCTCAAATTTATCTTGAAAAGTAAAAGATGAGTGTTCAAAGGTTATGTAAATGGCATTTTCATGAAAATAGACAATGAAGCTCAATCAAACCTGAATCTCATTTTTAGACAAGACATGAAATTTTATTCTTGTTAAAAACAAATCATGAAAATTTTTATTTTTCATCTTAAAGTAAACTTCAAGGTACATGTATGATTTATCCAATCCTAACAATATACATACATATCCCAAATATAAAAGAGTCTATTAATGATATTTGCATGAAGGCAAGAGACTCACGGGTATACATGTATATTTATTAGATTTGAATTAATAATACATATACATGAAGTAAAGCATAAAAATAGGGCAAAACATGTATGAAAGAGAATCATCAAAACTAACCTATACATATGCATATAGTGGGTACAAATGAGCATGAAGTTCAATCATATATGAATCATTGTAATTCACTATTTGTACATGTATAAATGCAAGTTTGACACATTCTACATCTAAACATGTAAATACCACATGAAGCACATACAACACAAAAACATGAACATGCTATGAATATTATGAATGAACAAGTATGTACATAAAAATAGGAGTTTAGAAATTGTTACCAACTCCAAAGCTCCTAACATGGTGGTTGTCCCACCAAAGCTCCTTGATAGAGATGCATTCCAAAAGTATGTCCATCATATCCAAGTGCATCCACTACCAAGGCACCAATCCTCTCACGTCTTGTGAGAGCCCTCACCTACATCAAAAGCAAATGGTGGGGGTTTTGGTACCCATATTTTCTTGGGTCCTTTGGGGTTAGTCTTGTAAAGAACCCATACATTTTTATAATTAGCAAAATTTAGAGAATTAACATTATTATAACAAAACTTTGCTAAATGGCCTTTGCGGCCACAATGTGTACATATGTACACCTTAGTATGCTTATGTATAGGTGTGTGATCATGTTGTGCAACATAAGCATGATGATGTGCATGAATGGATGGAGTTTGTTTCTTTGAAAACATAGACTCCAATCTAGTGTGGTTGAATGCACAAGAGTTCAAAGTTGAACTCAAATAATTAATTTTATTTTTCAAACCATTAATCTCACTAGTGGTGGCATGTAAAGCATGGTGAGATATAGAATCACTTTTCTTTTTCTTTTGTGAAACAAAATCCTTTTCTTTTTCACAAATTTTTCTTTTCAAAGGTTTATTTTCTTGAAAAACATCTTCCTTTTGTTTTTCCACCAAATCAATCTTATTTTTCAAAATAGTGTTCCCTTCACATAAATCATTCAATTTTGCAATCAAGGAAACATTCTCAATTTTCAAATCTTTATTCTCTTTTTCTAAGCATGCCATTTTATTTTCTAATGAATCTTTTTCATTAAGCATGGCAGCAAAATCCTTTTTCAAATTGTTATTTTCTTTTTCTAAACATGCAATGTTAGATTTAAAAGAATCTTGTTCTATATGCATGTAAGCAATGTTCTTTTTCAAATTTTTATTTTCCTTTTTAATCATGTCATATTTTTCAAGAATTGTTTGGCAAAATGAAGTGAGCTCATCATATGACATGTCCTCATCATCGGATTCGGAGTTTACCTCAAGGGGGTTATCCCCTTGGACCATATAACATACGTTGGAGATGTCGCTTCTAACGTCCGAATCGCTCCCCGCATAGTATAGATCCTTTTCGCCAAGGGAGGTGAGGGTGTTCCATACTACAAAAGCCGAATCAATATTAGCAACTCTAGATAAATAAACATCATCTAGGATAGACTTTAAAGCATTAAGGGCTTTTGAGTTAGCCTCAAAATTCTTACCATCTAAAGAATATGCATTAGTAGTAGTGGCAAGATATACATGAATGCCTAGGGCCTTGAGGTACAATGACATCTTAACCTTCCAAATTTGGATGTTAAGAACGTCAAAGGTGGGTGGTGACATGAAGTCCATGGTGTGTGTACAAAATATTGTGATTAGCCTACAAATGAGGATCTTTAACTCTAGGTTGTTAGACCCAATATCAAGAGCACTAGCTCTGATACCAATTGTAAGTTCACCTAGAGGGGGGTGAATAGGTGATGGCTAATCTAATGGTCACTTAATGCCTAATAATGCGGAAGCTAAAAACAATTATGACCTAATTAAATCTTTTACTCTAAACACTATGTATAACACAAGAGTGTAGCCGAATTCCCTTTGCAAGGCTCTGGACTAAACCCCTCTTGATTCCCCTTGAATGGGTTGAGGTGTCGCGTTGGCTCTCTTGGTTGAATACAAGTGTTAGCAACAATCCCACGCAAGTATATATCAATTATGCACACAAGAAATATATCATGCATATAAAAGTAAAGACAAGATAAGTAATGCAAGATATAACAAGGGAGAGAGAGTGAGAGAGAGAAATGGCAATCGCAAACACAAGGGTATGTTTCGAGGTTCGAGCACACTTGCTCTACATCCCCGCCTTCGACACACGAAGGATTTCCACTATGCAAGATCCCAATGGATCTCTCCTCGGTGCCGCAACACCTACAAGCCCTCGGACTCCCTAGTCCCGTACACACGCAAGCTCACTAGCTCGCCGAGGCCGCACATCAAACCACCGAGTCCGCACCCGAACTCAAAACACCGCGGACACACACGTCCGCCTCCTCAAAGTACAAGAAAGAACTCTTGGTGATCTAAACACTTTGATCACCAATAAAAACTCTCACTACAACACTCCTATAAGATGAATAGACAATGGTTGCTCAAGTGTTTGTGTGAGAAAAGTAAGGATTGGAACTTTGGTGAAAAACTCAAGAAATCACTTTAAACACTCTTTATAAATCTTCCCTTTAGATAGGAAATATTTGCTCACTATTTTGTGGAGAAAACTCTTCTGAAAGTATGAGAAAAACTGGCTCTAAGAGTCTCTAAAATCTTGGCTTAAAACAATGACAAGACCCCCCCTAATTTATAGGCCAGAAAAATATAGCCGTTGGGATCTGTCAGAGCTGCCGGTCGACCGGCCGGTCGACCGCCAACGGTCAAAAATCCGACCGTTGGAGCCTCCGGTCGACCGTCCGGGTCGACCGAGCAACTGGAGGAGAGTTGAACTCTCTGTCGGTCGACCGGTGCGGTCGGCCGAGATTTCCAGAGAGCAGAGCTCTCTGGAGCGGTCGACCGGCACGGTCGGCCGTCCACCAGTGCACAAAGGCGTGCACGTCTGTGCACGTCGGTCGACCGGGCCGGTCGACCGACTTCAGGATTAGTCGACTATAAAGGTTACTTAGTCGACTTATCCGAAGCCTGAAACAGTTTTCTGGGATTAAAAAGTTTGTCTTTTTGGCTCTAATAAAATCCCATAAAATACATAAAAATCTACAAAAATAGTTTTACCAATATACTTTGAAATACAAACATGCTTGCACAAAATCAAGGCATGTTATAAAACATTGGACTATTTTTGTAACTTGGAAATATTTGGCTCATATTAAAAACTGTTTTTCCAAAACAATATTTTCCAACATGTTTTTCCAAATCTTCATCAAATACAAAAACAAGATATACTTATAAAGCATAGTGTGTATGGATATGATCCACTACACAATCAAGATGAAATATCTATGTTGTTAGTATTAAGCATAAAACTTGGTTTTGGTTGAAAGATGTAAACATGAATATCAAAAACCAAAACTATGTTTTTCCAAAATGAAAGTCTTTTCTAAATCTGAAAATTCTTTTATGAAAAGACAAGTAAATCAAGAGTGTGTGTGTGATATATACTTGAGCAATCCACCAACTATCTATCCTTTACATTTTATCTAAAACATAAAAATCTTATACCTAGACACAAGTCTTGATCTTGAAGTCTTCCCTTGAAGTCTTCTCATCTTCTTGACTTGGTCCAAGCTTGATCCAAAAGCTCCTTGGATCACACCGTGCTAGCTCCAAATCTTGATATTTTATCCTTTGTTGAGCTATGCACCTACTAAGATCTTGATAATGAATCTGTCACTAATTAAACACAAGATCATTAGTAAACATAACTTCATGAGTTGATCATCATCAAAACTAGGGTGATAGGCCTTTGGGCCAACAATTTGTGCTAACAGCGAGGCTACTGCAGCCCCGCTTACATCATCAGAACTATTGGGAAATGTTAGGCTCGCCGCTAGCGACAAAACCAAAGCACTGAGTGCTAAAAACCTTGGCCGCGAGGTTAAAAATGAAGCACCACTGAGTGCTAACAGCGGGGCTATTTCAACCTCGCTCATAGGAAGAACTCTGCGCAACAGAGCTAAAAGAGTAGCTTCTCCTTGCGAAGCTACTCTTTCAGGAGAAGCTATCCTAGCTTCGCCTATAGCCCAAAAGAAAGTCTTCAAGGCTAAGCCCAGGGTTTCTTAACCCAAGCAGGCTAACATCCTGTTTCTCCGAGTCTTCGTGTTGGATCAGTTGGACCCAGGTAATGCAGACTTGCGGGATTATCTGAGCAACAAGTGGAAACTCCGCTCCGAAGAGCCAGTTCACATCTCGCTATCTCAGTGCGGACAAGTGGGGTGTCAACCTGTGACGGTACATTCCGTCCACTATTATTTGGGACAAATCCCCACAACTTCTCCTCTGAGTCAGCAATCGGTGTTCAACCAGCTGTCAGTCCAAACTTCTGAGAAGCTCAAGTCTCAAAAGAAGAAGGCAGTGAAGGTGTCTCACCTCGCAGCTGCCTCTGTCAACATGATAAGCAGAGGAAGGGATCTACTATGATCTCAAAGAAGGAAACATGGGTTATGCACTCTCTCATTCAGTTCTCCAGGGCCCGACTATAGCCCCGACTTAGGTAAGGTTCTGGCGAACAAAAGGGTACCTTCCAATGTACAAACCCTGTAATCATGGACAACCTTCTTCCTCAGAAGCTATGTTGCCAGAACCATTGAGACACAAATTCCAATAGTCTGATGATGAAAAAGAAGCCAGCGGCTACGCTTCCTCTGCCACCATCAACTCTGTGCAGGCAAGGCTTGTATCAGCCAATATGGCTGATAGCAATAATGGTGATGATCTCGATCATCGCATGAAGGCACATGAGCAGACTTCCAAGGCCCAACAAAAAGTCTTGGACAATATCTAGCAAATATTGGCTCAGCTCTTGACAAACCAGAACAATGATAACACAACCGATAGTAATCACAAGAATGAGGAGAACAATAACGATGAACCTCCCAAGACTGATCATTTAAAGGAGGGCTCTTCAATCGATGCCGAAGTGATCAAAGGCATCCAGGCTCAGATCGCATCTCTAACCCAAAGGGACGAACTGAAGAAAGTAGGGGCGGTCGGTCCTTACCCCTTGGAATGGGATTCAGTCCCATATCCGCAAAAGTTCAAGCCACCAATGTTGCACTCGTATGATGGCAAGAGCTCGCCAAATCAGCACATTTATTACTTCTGATCACAAACCAGTAATGTAGTAGGTAATGATGCTATCATGGCCAGATTGTTCATTGCCTCAAGGGGGTAGCCTTTGATTGGTTCAGGAGTCTTCGTACGAACTCCATCAATTCCTGTTTCAACTTGGAAACCCGATTCCTCTGCCGATTCTATGAGGATGATACCGAGGTGACCATGGGCACGCTCCTTTCGACAGTCTAGAAAGGAGGAGAATCTATACGGGATTACATAGAGAGATTCCGCAACCTTTCTCTCATGTGCCCTGCAGGTATGCCTTTACCTATGTTGCTTCAGACGTGTAGGCATAACTTCCTCGACAAAGTGAAAGTTCGCATGGGAGCCGTTAAAGCACACACTTGGAAGGAGCTTATTGAACAAGCCGAGATAGCTGAAAAATCAGTTAAAAAGTTTGAGACCCCCAAAAGCAGGTAGGGAATCAACAATAAAAGTTATGACACAGCTGAATCTTCTGATACATCAGCATTGGAGGAACTCGATCAAAGAAAGGTAACTCCAACAGGACTTCGTAGTATCAAAGACAATACTCCTTCAAAGATGAGCATGTGGTGACACTTTTCCACTTGCTCAACAAAGACAACAAGCTCAAGTTGCCAGAGGCTAGATGCCCAGACGAAGTGGGACGAACGAATGATCCTAACTATTGTATTTTTCATAGGATGGTTCATCATCCTACTTGCAGGTGCAATGTCATTAAAGACAAAATCTAAGCACTGATCGAAGTAAGTGTTTTGACTCTGAAGTTAGAACATAAAATGGCCACTGCCTAACTCCTATCCTGAAAGGGAGTATAGAGGTAGTCAACTCTACTTTCAAAAGCCATGGGTCTTATTCCATCAACGGCTAAAGCAACGGGACTCAAATCAGTTCAAAGCTAAAGGCAAGTCTTGTAATATCTCTCGCAGTAGATGACACCGCACTAGCCACTTCTCTCAGCTGTTCTAAAGAGGAGACAACCGATAGCCGATGATACTAGGTCTGGCAAATAACTTGCGACAGTACAACCAGACCCCGATGAGACACAATAGCCAACAACGTCGAAAAATGCGCAGGGGGTTGGAATATGTCATTCCACCAACTAAATGAGGACAACTTTTTGTAGTAGAGGCAGTCTACTCGAGTGGAGCTTGTATGCGTCGGAAAAAAGGGGATCAAATTGCAAAATTCTTTGATTGGATAGAAGATTACAACAGACCAGTCTTCCGATTACAAGGGAGGGAGGATGTTGAGTCTTGAATCCTCTCTTTGTTTAAGGCTGGGTTCTTCAAGTGGCGGTGGAGAGTGAATCTTGTTCTCCGTTGACCGGGTGACCGTCGTGACCTTCCAGGGATCTCCTCTTCGGATGGTAGATGGAGTAACTCAGCTCTTGTCTACCAAAACTCTCAAAGAGAAGATAGGCAAAGAACAACTTGAACACAGCAAGTTCTCTGAAGGGTTTAACTCTCTCTCTCTTCTCTCTCAGAAATTCTCTGACCGAAAAAAATCCCCCTTTCTTCATAGCAACGGGGCTATTTATAGGGGTTTCAGGGGGCGTACGTGCCTCCTAAAAACACTCCATAATGGGGGCTAACCTTCCCCGTTATGTGGGCCGTGATTGGCTCCGAAACTGGGACGATTACAACTGAGGCGCGGGTGTCAACCCACGCGCCTTGGAGCTGCTGAGACGCGGGTTTCTACCCTCGCGCCTTGGTGCTGCTGAGACGCGGGTTTCGACCCTCGCGCCTTGGTGCTGCTGAGACGCGGGTTTCGACCCTCGCGCCTTGGTGCGGCTGAGACGCGGGTTCAGACCCTCGCGCCTTGGTGCTGCTGTGTTGGCTGAGACGCGGCCAAAAATTAGCTTTGCGTCTAGAACTTGAAATTCTGCTTTTTAATGGCTTGTCTTTTAGTGATTTTTAGATAGCCTACAGAACCCCTCCAAAGTTTTCGACATTCCGCAGTTAAGTGGGACGGATTTCGAAATACTTTGGACTCTAGCTGAGCTCACCCTTATGACTGGACTGTCAATGCTCCGGGTTTGATCTTATCTGGAGTATGGTCTTCGTGAGTGTACTGTGGAACTCTTTGAAGCCACCAAAGTTGATCGTGTTGAGTGTCTCGATGCACAGTCTAAACCTCCCCGATTGCTTTAAGTCTGTCGTGGGTGCACTTTAAAGCCAGGAGTGGACGGTCGTTTGCTTGTGCCAGTGTACTGTTGAACTGATTTGCAGAAGTAAGGACTGAACGCTAGCTCTTTTGGGACGCAGGGATAGTACTGCTTTAAAGACGCGACTGATATTCAACAAGGTAGACGCGATGCTAGGCCAGATTGGAAGGATGCGAACTTTCGGAGAGACGCATCTTTTTTGAGTAAAGACGCGACTTTCTGGACGCAACTATGGTCGTGCTGAAGGGATGCGTCCATTGAAGAGGCGCGACTGTTGGGTGCAAATCCGTGCCATGCCATGAGTGCACTGCCACGTGTCCTGTGGAGCCGAAGGGACTTCTGCTTTTTGGCGTGCGAACTTCGCGCTGTATTAAATGCGCTGTCCACGCGTCAAGAAATGATTCGATGCCGAGTCAAACGAGCCAAGCGCCGCATATCTTTGCGAATCACTGGGCCTATAAATGGCAACAGTCATCGAGAGAGTCCTCATTAGTCTCTCTTTCGTCTTCGGGTGCATCTGCTAGGGTTTTGAGAAAATGTTCTCTTTGTTTTCTTCTCTTCCGTCTAGCATTAGATTCTTGCTTCGCAATGGCACCCAAGGCCAAGCGCACTGCTTCATCATCGAAGGCGGTCGTCACTGAGGCCCAAAGGGGCGGCTCCTCCATGCAGGAAGCCCCTATCTCAGGTATAACGCCATCAGGCTTGATCTTCGCCATTAGAGGGGTTTATGGAGTTCTTATAACCCTAAAAATCCCTTCTTTGAAAGAGAACCGCCAATGTGGATTCGAAACCGTGCTTGGTTCCCAGACGCGGTCTTTGAGTTAACAAACAGGGCGCGGGTTTGATGACCCTACCGCTTTTATCCGCTTGAGGATGTACTTGTTTGTTGAACATAGGGCGCCAGTAAGCCTTGCGTTCCGGAATCATCACTTAGAATGTTTCTAATTGTGAAAGATCCGGACACGGACTTGATTCTTGCGTTCTGTGATATCAGACGCTGGTTTTTTATGAATCTTGCACCGAGTCCAAGTACTTAGATATTTTTCATAAGTCTTGGATTTTGAAGACGCAGACTCCCTGCTGGCCTCATGGTCCTCAGGTCTGGACGCGGATCCTCAGGTCTGGACGCGGATTTTGATAATTTCTGCGTCCAGTATCTCTTCTGCGTCTGAGTTATAGACACTTAATCATTTTCGTTTAGACTTCTGATCAAGTGTCATTTTCTTGTGCAGTGCGACACTCTTCCAGCCCACTCTCCAAGAGGCGCCACTTCGGGCACATAGGTGGTGCGGACCGTGATTTAACCTTTGTGCTGCAAAGGACCGCTCCTGTGACTGCCGACAAGTCGAAGGAGCGAAGGGAGAGGCTCTCCAATGTTGACGCGGCAACCTTTCGGGAGCTTATGACTGACGCGGCATTCACAACGAATACTCGCACTCCGATGGAGAAGCCTGCTTTCTTCTTTGGAGACCATATTAGCGAGGGCGGCTATTCTCTGCATGACGGAGATTATAAATGGCTCCGTCAGATAGGGGATAGAAGGTTCTTTCTTCCGAACATGGAGAGGATGTACCCACTATCTTATCTCCAGCACATGTCCGTCCCTCGAAAACTGACGTGGGAGCTTTCCCGACCTGTTCCTGAGATTACTCTCGGCAACCTAGGCTCCAAGAAGGTATATCATGCTGGTCATGATAAGGAGGCTCTCGGCCTGTTTCCCGGGCTGTTGAGGACCGATCACCCAGTAGGAGAAACTCCTAAACTTGGCACCACCTTCCTCAATGCATTCATGAAAGTGGGGGGTGATTTTCCAGTCGACTTCCGTTCACCCGGGTGGATCCATTCTACTGAGAAGTATTGGTGGGGCAAGATGGTGAGCTTCGTCCTTGCCGATCTTGGAGGCCTGTTAGAGCATGTGGAATTGTACCAAGCGGTCAGGGCCATGCAGTATGGTATTCCACCATGTTCTCAAAACTTCTTTGGGATCCTGGAGCGTTACAATCCTCTGACGGGGACATTCTTCACTCCGGTCGGAGAGATGGGTCTTGCCCTGCACGAGTTGTACGAAGTCTCGGGGCTGGTAATGGGGGACTCTCCCTATGAGGAATACGTCCCGACCACTGAGGAGCTTCACCTTATGAAGAAAGAGTCTCCTCGGGTGTACGAGACTTATTGGGAGGTGTTATGTCACTTCCACATTTGCGGCCAGATAACCTCTTGGAGGGCGAGGGGAGTCAAGCATCTGTCTTGGGCAAGCTACTTGTTTAATGGCGTCAATCAGAAAGACCATCCAGTGACCCGACTGGCTCCCAGCTCCGACGAGGAGATTGCCGCTAGGATTCAGGCTTCTGTAGACTCCTACACCACGGAGTCGAACGAGGATACTTTCGAACTTGACATGGTTTTCGAAAGTTTCCATCATCAAGCCCGGACCCCTATCTCCAATCGAGCACTGTTGGCGGGCTTCTTAATATTGTGGTTGAAGCGCTGTGTGATGCCGACACTGCCTCATGAAGTGATTGTTGCCGACGTAGTGTACCCGGCGGTGCTCCTGGCTTATGGTAGGCCCATAGCCCTCCTCCCGGCCATGGCGGCCGGTATTCAAAGCGGGTTGCGGGCCTTAACTCAGAGTCTGTGCAGGGTAGAGAAGGTTGTCGACTCCCAAGGTGAGCCGATTGTTGACTCAGAGGGGAGGCCGACGGTAAAACGTCCCAACCCTCGGGTTGAACTTCCCTACACGAACCTAATGGCTTGGTACGTTATGCACTGTCCCTCTCTGATGACGCCGGTGTCTTGGAGTGAGGGATTCACCCCTTTCGTACAGCGGTTGGAGGGTTCAAGCTGGTGTAATACTTATATGTATTTCATTTGGAAGTGCATTCTAGCTGCTTCGAACTACCAGCTCAATCGCTGTTTCCCCGAGATTGCTGGTGCATCTTTTGGGGATAAACTTGCTGACTTCGTGGGCCCAGATAACTTCACGAGGCTATCATCGGGAGCTTTCTGGTGGTTGGTCAATATTCGGCCTGGGTATGTGCTTTTTCGACAAGGGAATTCGTGCACGATCGAGCCGTACATGCCGAATTGCTTCGCCCGACAGTTCGGCTATGATCAATTGTATGTCGGTAACCCCAATGCTCGACTCGCCTTCAGTGGGAATTTGTTTGAAGGTGCTCGGGCTTGGTATTATAGTGTGGCCGGAGGGACAGAAACGCTTTTTCGTCTGCCCCCCAAGGAACCGAAAGGCTGTACAAGCCTTAGCTTCTGTACCTGGTACTTCCAAGCCAACCAAACGCCTGACTTCGCTCCGGAGTACTCATGCATCGAGAGTATCAATGCATCTTATGAAGCAAAGTTGGGGTCCAACAAACGCTCACGAGGCGTTGAGGAGTATCGGAAGGCTCTAAAGGAGACCAGAAGGGTATCGAGGGAGGAGCCGCGAGCAGCAAAGGGTCGACAGGCGGCGCGTAAGCGTCCTCAAGGCTCTACTTCCACTGTTGAGCCTGCCCCAAAGAAGGTCCGGAGAGACTTGGCGGCCGCAGTTTCTCCGTCCGAAGACATCCCTTCTGGTGTTGAGGAACAGAGGAAGGAATCGGAAGATGAGGATGACGCCTCCTTAGTCCGTACCCGTGGGTTGCGCAGCAGGGCCCCCAGGATTTTAGAAGAAGGGGAGTTCGCTGACAAACCCACCGCCACTGACGAGGCTGAGCAGTTTGAAGTCGTCATAATGAGCGGAGGTGATGTTGAGATTCCAGGGGTCTCAACTCAGCCCGGGTCTTCCTTAGCTCACGAGAGGAGGGATGAGGCACAACAGCCTGGGTCCCCTAATGTATTAATCCCCAGTCCTCGGGTAGTTGACCCCAGCCCTACCACTGGGGTATTTGGTGGCAAGGCCCCGGTTGCCGAGGCTTCTCGCGTTGCACTATCGTCTTCTTCATCTGAAGAAGAAGGGTATGATTCAGGCGATGAGGTCGACTTTAGCGATGAACCCGCTCCTCCTGATCCGAGTAAATTCTCACATATCTCGGAGGAGGAAATATATGGGTGTGAGCCAGTGACAGCGTCACCACCAGCGGTAGTCATTCCTGCTAAAGCTGCTGAAGGTACTCTTTTCGCCTGACTTATCCTTTTAACTGGGAAAAGGATTTTGACATTTTCTTTTTCATTTGGCTCCATATCGCAGGGCTGGTCATGGTTAGCGAGGCCGCCACTTCCTCCCAGATTGAGGAGATGATACAGGAGCTGGCCCAGCAGGAGAGAGTTGAGGCTCCTATTACTGGGATGCCTCAAGAGAGGGCGACCATCGAAGTCAGGGAGACCTCCACCCTGCAGGATTCGCCTAAGAACTCGCCATCTTTGGGCCCTCAGCTAGGTAAGAAAATATTGATATTTTGAATATTTTCCTTTTACTGTCGTAGCTGATATTCTTTGTAATTTACAGAGGGCACTGAGGAAGCTCAGGTCGGAGACTTGGCGTTCAGTGCCTACCCGGGAGGCCGTGCAGCTCAGACCTCAGCCAAGGACCCTGAGAGGTCGAGCTTACCGTCATTTCATCAGTTGCGGAGGTTTCTACGGACGTAGTACCCCCAGAAGCGCCGGCGGCTAATCTTGCTCCTGCCGCACCCGTGGTCAACCCGACTCCTGTACCGGAAAAATCGGCTTACATCCCTCGCCCTGTGATGGAAAGGGGATCGGGGAGCACTTCAGCGGAATTTTTCCCAGCCGGTGATACCATGGGGGAGCTGGCGCGTCAAGTGGTGCAGCAGTTCTTTGCCTCCATGCGATCATGTATTGATCTCATCTTATCTGGGAATAGCTCCTTCGAATTCGCCCGGATGTTTCTCGGAAATCTGGTTGAGAACATCAATTTAGCCGGAGGCCCTTCACCAGCCAAGGCGTGTCTGCTGCTGGTGGAGCAGTTGGGACATGACCTGAAAGAGCTTAGATCCCTGGAGAATGCTGGCTCATTTTACGAGGCCAGGAAACTCTGACCAGGCTCCTTGCTGCTCAAGAGCAAGAGCGAAGGGAGATGGAAGAAAGGATAGCTGAAAGGACCCGTCTTCTCCAATGTTTCCAGGCTGACCATCGGAAGCTAACTGGCGAGTCAAAGGAGTCCGAGATGGTCATGCAGGCTGCGAAGCAGGTTATCCTCGACGCTCGAGCTACCATAGCCAGAGCTGAGGCCTTGATTACTATCAATGAACAGAAGTTGGCCAATTCCGAAAAGAGGCTAGCGGAATTAGAGGCTGCTAAGGCGCAAGTTGAGGAAAATCTCTCTGTTAATTCCTCCGATCTGGAATCCCTACGAGTGCAGCTGGCTGCGAAGAGATTTTTATCCGAGGAGGAGCTACGGGCCCAGGCTCTCATGGAAGTTGAGAAGGCGCGTCAACATGAGATACATCGCCTTAGAGAACAAATCCGTTCTTTGGCGAACTAAGATTTTTAGCCTTCTTCTTTTCCTTTTGTAAAGAAAAGGGGGCACTCTATTTACTAAGAGTGTTTGTATTTACTTTTATCATATTTGAATAATAAAAGTCGTTGAAGTTTTTGTTCCACCTTCATTGCCCCGCTGTAGATGAATCCAACCTCTCAATCACAGATTTTGGTTGTGCTCCCTTACTGACTGTGAATAACAGCCTTAGGTAGAACTAAGTTCGTTTGATGAAACGCAACGTTGTTCCAAAGAGAGACGCGGTTCTGAGAAACGTGACTTTGACCTACCAGTGAAGACGCGGTTCAAGTTGACGTGAAGGACGCAGCTTTGAGTGTGATTCACTGGTCACAATCTCTAACTTTATCCAGACGCAGAGTTCAGGATACATGTGGTCGTACGTCCCTTAGGGACGCGACGCTGAGACTCGGTGCAAGACCCATCATCATCCATGTAGACGCAGCTCCCAGACACTTGTGAAGGTGATAGGCCTTCTCTGCTGAAGATATGAGCTTCGGGACGCAGCTTTATGTGCTTTCCCACTGAGACCCCCAGAATGAGTCCCTTTTGTTGATGGACGCAACCTTGAGTCGTCCGAGAGACGTGGAACAACTTTGAGTCATCCAAGAGACGCGAAGGGTCTTCTAACTTGGAGTGAAGAAAGACGCCATTTTTTGAAAAAGGAGGCACGAGCCTCTAGACGCGGCTCTCACATCTGCGTTTGGCGCAACTTCTCAGGCGTTAAGTGCAGCCTGTCATAAAGATCCTGTGAGATCTTCAAATGTCAAGTCTTCGTTGGCGATTGGGAACTTGCATCATCCGTTGTTTCCCGAAGCGGTTGTCCACGCGTCGGTTCTTCATTGGGCTTAGGCGTTAATGCCTTTTAATGTTAAACCGGCGCTGGCGGTTGGAGACCAGCGTCTTCGATGCTTCCCGAAGCGACGCTCCACGCGTCAGCCTTCCATTGGGCTTTGACAGTCGTGCGGTCATTAAGGCCGACGGCTCTAATTGATGAACCATTAATTATGGTTATTATGGGCTGTCTATAAATAGGGCTTACCCCCTTCCTTTAGCAGTCCCATACTTGGACTATTTTCTTTTGACAGCGAGTGCACTGAGAGACTCCATCTTCTCCCTTCAAGGACTTTACCAGGGGCTTGCCTCCATGGATGAAGATGACCCAGGGCTTTTATGCTTCTGTTTGGTCTCTTCAAAAGATTACCACTGTCAAGTGATTTCAATAACAGAAAGCGTCTCCTTGAGCACCTTTTATGTCCGCGCTTCGATGCAGAGAGTTCAACTCTTAATAGAGGCCTCTGCGGGTACGCCTTCTTGGTTTGCCATGACATTTTTAACCCAGCCAGGTTTGAATTTTGATATCTCTTAAAGAGATATTATCATCTGGATGAAGTCTTAGTTGGTGCATTCCTTTTCTGGAATTTGCGCCATCGGCTTAAACTTCTCTGGACGCCATTATAGCAGATTTAGACACCTGGCCGCAGGCTCTGCATATGGAGCTCGCGTCTTGAGGCTGTCAACTTAGGAGAATTTCAACTCAGACTGGAGGTCTCAGGCCTGAATCTTGCAACCCCTGTTCATCCAACAGGGAGATGGCAATTCTCGTGTCTGATTCTCTTTGCGTCTCATATTTTAGACGCTGGTACAAAACTGTGGTCGAACTCTGTATGTTGTCACAGCTTTGATCGCGTCTGTTTCTGCCACCGCAGATGTTCGCTGCGCGGGTCATTCCTGCGTCTGGCGATTTCAGCAATAACTGTGTCTGTCACTTAGTTTTTGAAGTATACTAAGCTTCAGATCTTCTAATTTTGTTGCTTCTTGCAGGTAGGCTTGATCAACCTTTTTCGTGTTCGCTGGGCCCTTGGGAGAATATATCGGCCAGCGAACTTGTTCGATGTTCGTCCACAAGGGAAGAAATCATGGTCCCCGTCATCCGCAAGGGCAGAAATTATGGTCCCTGACGGGGACTTAACCCTCGCCAAGATCTCTTTGGACTCGACGCACCAGTCATGCTTCTTGGCATGGCATGGTCAGAGTGAGTATGGCGGCGGGGGTAGCGGTGGATATAGTGGTGAGTAGCATCCCCTGTGAGGTCTCAAAACCTCCTCTCTCACCCCAGAAGTGACATCGAGGAAACTCCATGCTCACTGGACGACCTTCTGGCGGAAGAGATGTTCATCAACGGAGGATCGTATCCTGCCACTTCGGATGGTCCGGCAGGATCAGAGGGTTCTGCTGCCATCAGACCTCAAGAACCACCATTGTTCTTGGTCAACCAGAGACTTTTTCGATGTTTACATCATGCATCGTGGTGCAACCAGCTTCTGATCGTTGCCACAATGTCCGACCCTACTTTGGCGCCCTTCCAAACATCTTGTACTTGGAATCAAATGCAGCTTTAAGGAGTGAGTGCAACCCTCTGAGAGAGAGACTTCTTTGTACTCCTTTATCTGTAACACTCAATCTTATTGAATAAGAGAGCGTTTTGTATCACTTTCATATGTTGGATATAAATAAAAGTGACACTTTTCTTTTTGTCTCTTCTATTGTCTTGAACTCTTTTGTCTCTTTTTGTTAGACGCATAGAAGCAAAGAATCTTTGGCTTGTCAAAATTATGATGAAAATTTTAACAAGTCAAATTTTGTGGAGAAAAGATCCTATCTCAGGAACCCCACAATGCTGTCAGAGGTATGATATTCACTTGACAGAGATAAGATAATTTTTGGTGGACCTGCTACTTTATAAAAGAAAGTAACAGGTTGAATTAGTACCCCCAGGGAAGGTGAGCTCAACTGGAGAGTTGATGAAAACACTGTTAACGGTGTAATGTTAACCTAACAATGTTTTTGGGTAGACTTGTTGTTCTGTTGAGGAGAATAACAAGTGAGACTAGACTCGCGGGGAATCTAGAAAAATCTTTACCGTTAGAGGTGTGATATTAACTTAACGGGTTGAAAGTTGTCTTGCCAGAGGTGTGACGTTAACTTGACAAGAATGTGAATCAGAGGTGTGATATTAACTTGACTCAAAAGCATTTCAGCTTTCATTTGGGAAAACTGAAAGTGTCACTGTCATAGGTGTGATGTTTAACTTGACAGTGAGGGTAATGCTAGAGGTGTAATTTTGAACTTGGCATTGGTCATCTCGACTTTGACAAGGAAGTCCGAGGGAAAGTCATGGCCATAAGTGTATTGTTGAACTTGGCGATGACCTGGATACTAGAGGTGTAGTGTTAAACTTAGCATCGTCCATTTCAGTTTCGATATGGAAGTATGAAGAAAGGTGACTGTCAGAGGTGTGATGTTAACCTAGCAGAAACTCGATGTACTGTTTAGAAGTATAATGTTAACTTAACAGTAATTTGTCAGAGGTGTGGTATTAACTTGACAGAAATTGATTTGCGATATGAGCAATTTGAGGACCTGTCATTCTATTGATGAGAATTGACAAGTGAATTTTGAAGTGCCAGAGGTATAGTGTTAACTTGACAAATTTGGTTTTGCGATATGAGCAATTTTGAAGGCTTGCCATGAAAATGGACAAGTGGAGTTTGAAGTGCCAGAGGTATAGTGTTAACTTGGCAACGACTGTATTTCGTAGACCTACCATTCTGTGGATGAGAATTGGTAAGGGATTTTGGAGGGGAGAGTGGAGTCGAGTCCACTTAGGATTTTTAGCAAATCCTCAGCTGTCAACGGATTTGAGGTGCCTTTACCAACTACCGTTTGAGTTGGGCTAGCCATGCTATTCCCCTCAGCATGATGAGTTGTCGAAGACTTATGTTGGGCTTAAAGGCCAACATTTTCCTCTATCCTTAGCCGTCGGAGGCGTCGGATCAAATGGGAACATGTTCCTTAGGATTTTTAGCAAATCCTCAGCTGTCAACGGGTTTGAGGTGTCTTTACTAACTACCGTTTGAGTTGGGCTAGCCATGCTATTCCCCTCAGCATGATGAGTTGTCGAAGACTTATGTTGGGCTTAAAGGCCAACATTTTCCTCTATCCTTAGCCGTCGGAGGCGTCGGATATTAATGAAGAAGCTCTTCTTGTTTTGATCAGAGGTGTAATTTTGAACTTGATCGGAGGAGGAGTACTATTAAGGATAGTACTTCTTCAAGAATCTGCCATTGATTGGCATCATGAGTGTATCGCCATTTGAAGTTATGAGACGATATGACCCATTTGAGTAGACTGACTCTACTACGAATGGTCCTTCCCATTTGGGTTGGAATTTTCCTTTTGTCTTATGTGTCATCACCATAGGTCTTCTGACGGCTAAGACAAGGTCGCCTTTCTTGAAAGTTCGCACTTTAACTTTCTTGTTGAAGGCTCTGGTGATTCGGGCTTGGTAAAGCTCGATTTGTTGTTGGGCCTGCAGACGCTTATCGTCTAAGGCCTCCAATTCTTGGAGTCACTGTCGATGCTTCTCCTCATTTGTCATCTCCGTTGTCAAGGCGACGAGTAGAGATGGAATTTGGATTTCCAGTGGAAGCACGGCTTCACACCCATATACCAAAGAAAATGGCGTAGCCTTAGTCGGGGTTCGCACAGTTGTACGGTAAGCCCATAAACATTCACCCAGCTTGTCGTCCCAATCACGTTGACTTTTCGAGACGAATTTCTTGAGAAGCTTGCCAATGGTCTTGTTGAAAGCTTCTGCAAGGCCGTTAGCGGCGGGGTAGTATGCCGTTGAGGACACACTCTGGATTCTGAACTTAGCGCAGAATCTCTGGAAAGCCTGGCTGATGAACTGGGGTCCGTTGTCGTGGACAATTCGCCGAGGTACCCCAAAACGATAAATGACGTGATGTTTCACGAACTTGATCACATCAGATGACTTCACCTCCTTCAAAGGAATGGCCTCGGCCCATTTGGAGAAGTAATCGGTTATTGCCAAAATAAACCGATGTCCTTTTGATGATGGTGGGCTGATAGGGCCAACCACATCCATCCCCCATATTTCAAATGGCCAAGTAGAAGCCGTGGAGTGAAGGTAGCCTGGTGCTTGATGGATGAAATCGCCGTGTACTTGGCAGGCGTGACATCTTTTGGCATAAGTGACGGCGTCAGCAATCATCTTGGGCCAGTAATATCCCAACCGTTGGAGTCGATATGCCAGTTTTGGGCCAGGTTGATGGGCTTCACACATACCGTCGTGGGCTTCTTTCAATATCTCCTGTGCCTCCTTTGGTGAAAGGCAGCGGAGCAAGATCTCGTCATGCGATCGACGATACAATGTTCGCGTAATCGCATTATAGTAGAATTTGGGGGCTTTCCTTCTGATGGCAGCCGCTTCTTTGGTGTCCTCAGGCAAGATGCCGTATAAGACATAATCAATATAGGGGAATCGCCAATCTCTAAGCTCCGGACCAGTTGATGATTCAAGTGCTTCTTTGCCGTGACGACCTCCCTTTGACTTCTGATAGTCCTCGAGAGCAATTCTCGGGCAATACAGGTCGTGGCTGTAGACGAATATCTTCTCCATTGCTCCAGCTGGAAGAGCTAAGGAGGCTACGAGGGATGCGAGTGCATCTGCATGCGCATTTTGCCTGCGCGGTACATGATCGATGTAGAAGTTTGTAAACCTCTCGGTCATGTGGATAGTTGCGTTGTAGTAGGGTACTAGGTCCTCATGTCTGACTTCGTACTCCCCGCGAACTTGGTTGACGATGAGTTTAGAGTCGCCGTATGCCTCGAGATTTTTAACGCCAATCTCATCTACGAACTGCATCCCAATCAAAAGAGCGTTATACTCCGCCACATTGTTGGAGCAAGGCTCAGTTAGCGAGACGGCTTGGGGAATCACATAGTTCTGTGGCGAGATGAGTACTACTCCTACTCCCGCTACTATGTGTCCTTTTGGGCTTGTTCTGGATGCACCGTCAAAGAAGAGTTGCCACACTTGACTTTCAAACGATGTCTGAGTCAAACAGACTTCGGCCACTTCATCTGGGAGATCCTCGTAGACTTTGGCTGCCCTCGGCTCTGGGTGCTCAGCTAGGAAATCCGCCATCGCTTGTCCCTTAATAGCTTTTTGTGGTAAAAAGTGCATCTCATATTGGGATAGCAATATGGCCCATTTTGCCAGCCGGCCGTTCAATGATGAAGGCTTAGTCATAAGTAACCTCAGGGGGTTGACTTTTGATATGACGTTTATAGTTTGGCCTACCAGATACTGTCGCATTTTCTGAATGGCGAACACTAATGCCAAACATTCCTTCTCGATCGGATTATACCGATGTTCGGCTCCGATCATTGTTCTACTCAGATAGTAGATCGCTTGCTCTCGTCCTTGATCATCATTCTGGGCTAGTAGAGCTCCCAAAGAATGATCCATTGCTCGGACGTATACCAGGAAAGGTTTTCTGAATATCAGAGCTGCAAGGACTGGTGGTTGTGTGAGGTATTGCTTGATTTCCTCAAATGCTTGTTGGCAAGCGTCGTCCCAAATGAACGAAACACCCTTCTCCATTAGCTTAGCGAAGGGTTGGCATCTTTCGGAGAGATTTGAGATAAACCTGCGGATGTATGCCAGTCGTCCTTGCAATCCTCTGAGTTCCTTGAGATTCCTCGGAGGTTGCATCTCCTGGATAGCGCGAGTCTTTTTCGGGATCTAAATGAATTCCTGTGGAGGTCACTACAAACCCTAGGAACTTTCCGCTGGCCACCCCCAGGAAGGATTTGGTAGGGTTCATCTTCAACTGATGGGTCCGCATGATGTCGAAGACAACTTTTAGATCAGCTATGTGATCACTTTTAGCGCGGCTTTTTACCGCAATATCATCAACATAACATTCCACTGTTTTGCGCATTTGCTGATGGAAAATGGCATTCATGGCCCTTTGATATGTTGCCCCTGCATTCTTCAGTCCGAAGGGCATGACGGTGTAGCAGTAAACCCCTAGTGGTGTTCTGAAGGAGGCGTGCTTTTCGTCATCAGGATACATTTTGATTTGATTATATCCTGAGAATCTGTCCATGAAGGACATTCGTTCGAATCCACAAGTATTGTCAATCATGACATCTGTGATTGGCAATGGGAATTCGTCATTAGGCAGGCCTCGTTCAGATTACGAAAATCGATACAGATTCGGATCTTTCCGTTCTTCTTGGCAACGGGGACGATGTTGGCTACCCAGTCGGGATGTTGTTCTTCCCTGATGAAGCCGGAATCTATAAGCTTTCTGACTTCTGATTGAATCGCCTCCATTATCTCTGGGTGGAATCGTCGCTGTTGTTGTTTGACAGGCTTTACGTCCGAATCGATGTTGAGGCGGTGCATAGCCACTTGAGGATCAAGTCCAGGCATGTCTTCGTAATTCCAGGCGAAGACGTCTTTATACTCTTGAACAAGAGATATTAGATCCTCTTTCTCCGAAGGTGACAGGCCGTCAGTGATGAAGATGGGTTTAGAATTAGCCTCATCCCCCAGATTGATCTGAATAACCTTGTCTTCTGTGGGTGGCTCTCGCTGTTCAAAGCGGGTATCCCAGAGAGTATTTAAATGTTTGATCCAAGGATCTGTATCGGATTGGATCATTTCATCTCCGTCTTCCAGGTGACTTATTGAAACCATGTTCACTGAAAGTTCTTTGAAGATGTTGCCGACACTAGCATCTGACTCCCATGATGACGTGCCTGAAGAGTGATCGTGACCTGACGATTCTCGAGAATCAGAGGCTGATGGAGCTGGAGTTGATACATAGCCCAACCCCCTGCGGGTCCTATGATAATAATCAGGCGCTTTTCCTTTCGGCACAAAGGATCGAAGTAGCGTTCTCCTTCCTTTGCCGAAGTTCAACCCGGGTCTGCTGGTTAGGTCATACCCCATGTTTTTCATCATGCTGAGTGCCTTTGGCTCATAATGACCGAACTAAGGGGATTCCTGCTCGCTTTTTGATTCTTCATGATTCATTGGTTCGGATTCAATTCGTCCGAAAAGAATTGGTCTTTGGCCCTTCCTTATCACTGGAACCATGAATATTGATTGTTGCGCATTGCCGGCATTCCGACATGTTTCAAAGGACGATTTCACTGGTACATGCAACGATGTCAGAGCATCCATTGCCGACCAGAGATCGTCATCCACGTCGGTACTAGTGTCTGATGGTACAGAATCAGAAGCAAACACAGGAAAATACGCTAAATCTAATTCTTCATTAATGTACCAACCGCCTACATCGTCGGTGGTATTATCAACATCGAGCTTATTAGTGCCCGTTACAGGTGGATCTAGCTCCCACTCATACTCATCTTCCTCCAACTCGGTGTCGGCTTCATTGCCAGAGTCTGGCTCCTCTGGTTGCGGGACTTCATCTGTTTCCACAAATTCCTGATATAGGAGGGAATCTGTGAAATAATTCTCCACCCCCTTGAACGGATGCCTCTCGGCAATCAGCGTTCGCACCTTTCCACTCTCGTCAATGTATTTCATGACTTGATGGAGAGTAGAGGGAACGATGGAGTTGCGGTGAATCCACGGCCGCCCCAACAGTAGGTTATAGGAAGTGTCGGCATCAATGACGTAGCATGTCACTTCCGACTTTAGGCTTCCAATATGGCATTTGAGCTTGACCTTCCCCATTGGACGGGTACTATTGGCGTTGAACCCATAAATGGTCGTCTAGGTACGGCTCAAACGATGGGTAGGAATCCCCAGATGTTGCATGACCCGGCGAGGCATGATGCTCAATGCAGACCCGGGATCTACCTGAATGCAGTTCACCTCAGATGATCCAATATACCCTGCGAAGTAAAGGGGTCGATCATGCTTCCCTTTGACTTGCATATCATCCGCCGTGAAGGTGATGCAGGGAACATTTTGGGAGGCGTGGAGGCAATCCTCTACATCTTCCTCCTTTGGTAGTTGGGTCATGAAGACCTCAGCATTGGCCAGAGCTTCTTGTAGAGCTTCTCTGGTTGACTTTGATAGTCTAAGAAGCTCATAAAACGTAATCCGCGCTGGGATGTTGGCTAGTTGAGCCAGGACATCAAAGCGGTAAGGTGCTGCGGATCCTTCCGCCACGTCCTTCGAAAGAACTCGAGAAAACTGAAGTTCTTTTTGTTTCTCCACGGGTTGTTTCGTGGAGGTTTTGGCTGGCTCTGCAGCGGGTCTTGGAGGAGTTACCGCCGTTTCGCCATACTTTTTCAAATATGGCTGCCCCGAACGGGTTTCCGCCACCAGTTGACTGGGTTCTGCGGCCAGAACTATTGTCTCCTCTTCTGAGTCGGTTAGCGAGGGGATATCAGTTTTTGCCTCTCGAGAAGAGGCGCACACCACGTTGCAGGATGAGGCCTTTGCTTTGCCTTTGGACTTCCTGCTGGTTACGGTAGTCCATTGTTGGCCATCCAAAAGGTCGGGACGAACCCACATGACTTCTCCTTGAGGTGTGGGAACAGGTACCAAGCCCTTTTCTCGCTGCTGGTGAGGGTCTGTGTTGACCATTCTCAGCTCTCCTCTTGGGATAGGGACTACTCCAGAGGGTGTTGGGGGTTGTCTTCCGAACTGGAGAACTGACGTCACATTAGCCGTCACCTTCTTCTGCTCTGGTCGGAGTTTCAATACCTCCGCGTCAATCAGGGCCTGAAGGATGTCTTTGAAGACATAACAGCTCTTGGTTGGGTGTCCCAACATCCTGTGGTACATGCAGTAGGTGGGATTGTCGGTTTTACCGACTTCCTCGGGGCGCCTAGCTTCAGGAAGCTTCAGTCGATTGCTCTTATTGAGTAATTTGAAGAGCGAGTCGACATGTTCATCCTTGAAGGAATACTGCTTGTTGGCCCATGGTTGGCTTGAAGAGCCACTTCCCTTGACCAGTTGAGGTTTAGCAGGGGATTTGGTTTCTGCTGCCAAGTTATCCTTCCTTTTGGCTTGGAGGGATGTGTCTGGCGCACGCCTCGTTGACCTCTCAGGCCTGGGCTTACCTTCTTTCGCTCTGACGTGGGCGACAATCTCCTCAGCCTGTTCACCCTGCTGGATCAATTGCTTCCAGTTGCAGCTTTCAGCAACTCTTATTTGAGCAAGGAGTGAGGTTTGGAGGTTGTGGTGGCATGTTTCCACCAGGATGACCTGGGTCATACCACTTGGGCATCGGAGTGCCACGTTCCGAAATCTTTCTACGACAGACTTAACAGACTCACCCTTTTGCTGCTTGGTGGCTAAAAGGGTAGGCATGTTGACCTCCGAGTCATCTTCAAAGAAGCGAGTTAAGAAGAGCTTCTCCAAGTCGCCCCAATTCTTGATGGAGCCTTCTGGAAGCTTCATGAACCATTCAAAGGCCAGCCCTTTTAGGGTGCCGATGAATAACCGTGCCAGGATGGCGTCGTTATCTACCACATTCCCAGTTTGGGACTTGAAATAGTAGATGTGTTGGTTCGGTGAACCTTTCCCATCAAATGCTTGGAGGGTTGGAGCCTTGACTTGGGCGGATATGGAACCAGGTCCCATTCGGCTGGATATGGGCGGACCACCCCTGCTTCTTGGAGACCTTTCCGATTGGTAAGGGCTTCAAGGCGCTGCTCCAACTGATTCATTCTTTTAGAATGAACCTTTCCCTGGTCTTGATCGTTCTTTTCTTGTGACGAGAATTTAGACGAACCAGAGATGGGTTGCTCTTTCTTCTCGGAGTGTTCGGAAGATGAGCTTTCTCCCTCTTTTCGTTTGCCCTTAGACTTTCTAGGGGGAGATTTCTTCCTGTCTTCGAGCAGTTGTGCGAGCATTTGTTTGAGAGAGTCGATGGATTCTTGCTGAGCACGAATCATATCAAGTTGTTCCTTCTGGACCTGGGCTTGCAGTTCCAGGCGCCGGGCTGTCTCCTCAGGAGTGCTCGTCATGTAGGTGAAGGCCTCCTTCTCGATGGAAGAGTTCGAGGACTGCGATTCTGCTACAGCAGAATGGGAGTCATTCATTTTAACGCCCTGGGCTAGGGCATTATAGTCAATCGGGGGAATGGCCCCGGTCCGGGTGCGAGTGTGTCGGTACACTCCTTCTGGTTCAGAGTCAGACTCGTCGGAGCTGACTACAGGCTGTTTTCCCCTGCTCCTGCTTGCCATGTTAGCAGTAAGCTTTGGATACTCAGTGTCAGAGAATATCCTCCGCCTGTGAGAGCGTCTTCTTTTGGCTGAGGGGGGAATCAGGGTCAGCTGTCTAACCAAAGACTGCTGGTTCACGCCTGAATTACAACGGCACTCGGAGAGCATAGAGATGAGCCGTTGGCAACAACATGATGAAGTGACTTGATTAGCACTTCTTTTCTTTGTCAAGTAATCTCTTAGATCCATGGAAAGAGGATCGAAGAGATTAGCCTCGCAACTTCGAGGGCGCGAGGCATCTTTGTGCTGTACAGCCTGGACGCGGGATTCAGAGACGTGGTTCTCGCGCCGCAGCTGTACGACGCGTGTTGGCGTCTCTGTTGAAATGAGACGCGACTGTCGCATTGCTGCTTGGTGCGTCGGGGCAAAGACGCTTGAGAGTGAGTGGGTTGCTGGGCCCAACGCCTAAAGGCGCGTGCCTCTTGCACTTGACGAGGCGCGCAGGCTTCGCCTTGGCGTTTGGTGAGTTGGACTTCAGAGGACCAAATTTGGGGAGTCTCGCGTTTGGGCCTCCAAACGCGGACTTCGCGTGCTGGACGTGGCGCGGCCGAGGCGCCGGATTGAACTTTGCGTCCTGCCTCAGTTGGACAATCAGAAGTCCTAACTTGCAGTTGACGCGCACGCCTCCTCTGTCGACGCTCAGCGTTTCGGTTGCGTCGTGGTGGTGGAGAAAAGCCAACGACGACTTGGTGCTGAGGGAGAGGGTGGACTGGCTGGACACCGGGGATTTTGACCACGCGGGTCTCCTGAGAGGCGCTGACGCGTGTGTTCCGCATGGCGCGGTTGGTCGCAACGGCAGTTGTGCCTGAGACCACGCGGGCCTCCTGAGAGACGTTGGCACGTGTATCCTGCTTGGCACAGTTGGCTGCGACACCCTTTGCAGCAGCAGCGCCCGAGAGAGCCTCAGATAGACTTCGGGGTCATTCCCAGTCGAGACCCTGCGACAGACGCGGATCTTTGGGCTCTTGGAGCCGGAAGAGAGAAACTCTTCATACTTTGCCTGGTCGAACTCGACGACAAGCGATTCGACCATCTTCCCCTTATAGAGGACGTCACCTTGCGCCACGATTTGTTCGTCAGTGACAAATGTAGTCCCCAGCGGAGTCGCCATCTCTTGTATGCGTCGGAAAAAAGGGGATCAAATTGCAAAATTCTTTTGATTGGATAGAAGATTACAACAGACCAATCTTTCGATTACAAGGGAGGGAGGATGTTGAGTCTTGAATCCTCCCTTTGTTTAAGGCTGGGTTCTTCAAGTGGCGGTGGAGAGTGAATCTTGTTCTCCGTTGACCGGTGACCGTCGTGACCTTCCAGGGATCTCCTCTTCGGATGGTAGATGGAGTAACTCAGCTCTTGTCTACCAAAACTCTCAAAGAGAAGATAGGCAAAGAACAACTTGAACACAGCAAGTTCTCTGAAGGGTTTAACTCTCTCTCTTCTATCTCAGAAATTCTCTGACCGAAAAAATCCCCCTTTCTTCATAGCGACGGGGCTATTTAAAGGGGTTTCAGGGGCGTACGTGCCTCCTAAAAACACTCCATAATGGGGGCTAACCTTTCCTGTTATATGGGCCGTGATTGGCCCCGAAACCGGGACGGTTACAACTGAGGCGCGGGTGTCAACCCACGCGCCTTGGAGCTGCTGAGACGCGGGTTTCTACCCTCGCGCCTTGGTGCTGCTGAGACGCGGGTTTCGACCCTCGCGCCTTGGTGCTGCTGAGACGCGGGTTTCGACCCTCGCGCCTTGGTGCTGCTGAGACGCGAGTTTTGACCCTCGCGCCTTGGTGCGGCTGAGACGCAGGTTCGGACCCTCGCGCCTTGGTGCTGCTGTGTTGGCTGAGACGCGGCCAAAAATTAGCTTTGCGTCTAGAACTTGGAATTCTGCTTTTTAATGGCTTGTCTTTTAGTGATTTTTAGACAGCCTACAGAGCTTATCGCCTAGTGAATCCAAATGGTGACACGTTCCTGATGCCAAATCAACGACAAGTGCTATCCATGATCACGTTAACACTATACCTCTGATCAAAGAAGTACTATGCGTGATCATGTTAACATTACACTTCTGATTATCAAGTCAGACTCGTCTGACTGTTTCATCTCCTCAAGGAGTCTCTTTTCACAGGTGGAATCAATTTCAACCATCTCTGCATTCTTCTTTTGGCAAATCAATTCGGCTTTACAATGATCTTGAACGAGTCAAATTCATCGAAGAAGGTTCGTAATGCATCCTTGCAGGACCTTTCTAATGTTTCCACATTCATGTTCAGATTCGATGATTAGTTGTGATTGAAGTCTTCATTATGACGAACAAAAGTGAAACTCCACGAGAAATCTCGATTTACTCGATATATTTCCTGTGAAGTTTGTACTCCATATCTAGACACGAAGATCAGCTGAGAACTAAAGTCTTGATGAACGAAAGGTGACGCTCCACGAGAAATGTCGATCTACCCGACAAATTTCCTATGAAGTTTAGACTTAACTCTTTAATCCCCAGTGAGATTTTAGAGGTCACCAGTGGAATATAGAAATGTTCACTTTATGTGACATGATCTGAAGCCTTCGGTGGATAAGGCTAGAGGAAAATGTTGGCTTTTAAGCCCAACATAAGTCCCCGACATCTCATCATGCTGAGGGGAATAGCATGGCTAGCCCGACTCAAACGGTAGTTGGTAAAGGCATACCAAATCCGTTGACAGCTGAGAATTTGCTAAAAGTCCTAAGGGACCTGTTTTCATTTGATCCTGCAGTTAAGGATAGAGGAAAATATTGGCCTTTAAGCCTAACATAAGTCCTCGACAGCTCATCATGCTGAGGGGAATAGCATGGCTAGCCTGACTCAAACGGTAGTTGGTAAAGGCACACCAAATCCGTTGACAGCTGAGGGTTTGATAAAAATCCTAAGGGACCTGTTCCCATTTGATTCCCTCTACAAAATCACTTACCAATTCCCATCCATGGAATGGTAAGACCACATATAAAGGTATTCATGTCCCTTGCGAGATGACGAGTCTAACATATCATGTTAACACTAAACCTCTGATAGCAAGACTATAATCTACTCCCCAACGGATAAAGCCAATATCCCCAGTGACTAAACCCCCGCTTGTCATTCTCTTTAACAGAACGGCAGGTCCACTTAAATTACTGTTATATTCAAGCACCTCTAACAGTAAATGAATCCTTGTCAAGTTAACATCACACCTCTGGCAAGTTGCTTTACAAGTCCCCCACAAAGCTCTCTGATACATGATCTTCTATGGGACTCATTTCCTAACTCCCCAGCGAGTTTCTAATAATCAGTCCTCAGTAGACTTTTCTAGTTGTCATGTTAACAAAATACCTCTGATAATTTCTTCCAAATAACATCCGGTGGAGATATCAAAATCCCCATGGAGTTAATAATCAAGTCTGATTTCCCCAGTGAAACTATTTCTTTGTCATCATGTCCAGTTCGTCACATCTGAATGATAAAATTTTGAGCTTGGTGGCTTCTCAATTAGTTATGTCCTTGTTACATCTGAACCGACAGATAGTCAAGTCTCAACTTTCAGTCTAGGGGGACTATTTCTTTGCCATCATGTTCAGTTCGTCACCTATGAATGACAAATTTTGAGCTTGGTGGCTTCTCAATCGGTTATGTCCTTGTTACCTCTGAACCGACAGATAGCCAAGTCTCATCTTTCAGTCCAGTAGGGACTATTCTTTTGTCATCATGTCTAGTTCGTCACCTCTGAATGACAAATTTTGAGCTTGGTGGCTTCTCAATCGGTTATTTTCTTGTTACCTTTGAACCGACAGATAGCCAAGTCTCACCTCTTAGTCCAGTAGGGACTATTTCTTTGTCATCATGTCCAGTTCGTCACCTCTGAATGACAAATTTCGAGCTTGGTGGCTTCTCAATCGGTTACGTTCTTGTTACCTCTGAACCGACAGATAGCCAAGTTTCACCTTTCTGTCCAGTAGGGACTATTTCTTTGTCATCATGTCCACTTCGTCACCTCTTAATGACAAATTCTGAGCTTGGTGGCTTCTCAATCGGTCACGTTCTTGTTACCTCTGAACCGACAGATAGCCAAGTCTCACCTTTCAGTCCAGTAGGGACAATTCCTTTGTCATCATGTCCAGTTCGTCACCTCTGAATGATAAATTTCGAGCTTGGTGGCTTCTCAATCGATTACGTCCTTATTACCTCAGAACCGACAGATAGCCAAGTCTCACCTTTCAGTCTAGTAGGGACTATTCCTTAGTCATCATATCTAATTCGTCACCTCTGAATGACAAATTTCGAGCTTGGTGGCTTCTCAATCGTTTACGTCCTTGTTACCTCTGAACCGACAGATAACCAAGTCTTACCTTTCAGTCTAGTAGGGATTATTTTTTGTCATCATGTCCAATTCGTTACCTCTGAATGACAAAATTTCGAGCTTGATGGCTTCTCAATCGGTTATGTCCTTGTTACCTCTGAACCGATAGATAGCCAAGTCTTACCTCTCAGTCCAGTAGGGACTATTCCTTTGTCATCATGTCCAGTTTGTCACCTCTAAATGACAAAATTTCGAGCTTGGTGGCTTCTCAATCGGTTATGTCCTTGTTATCTCTGAACCGACAGATAGCCAAGTCTCCACTTTTTGTTTACTGTTATGTCCAGTTTGTCACCTCTGAACAGTAAACATTCTGAGTTTGATAATTCTAATCGGTTATGTCCAGGATGTCACCTCTGAACCGATGAATATTCAATCTCACTTTTCTTTGTCGTTATGTTAAATTCGTCACCTCTGAACGACAAGGCTTCATGTATGGTAATTTCTAATCAGTTATGTCCAGCTCGTCACCTCTGAACTGACGGATATCCAGATCTAACTTTCAAGTTCGGTAGGGACTCTTCTCCTGTTATGTTCAGTTTACCACCTCTGAACAGCGAACCCTTTTTTCTAGCGATTCCTAACCTGTTATGTCCACATTAACTCTAAACAGACGGATTCCTAGATCTGCTCCCCTTTGTCCCTAGTGAGTGTTGACACTTAAAAAAGACAAGATTCTTATTGGTCCAACAATATCTAAACTTGTTGACATTTACAAAAGACAAGTGACAGACGAGCTGAAGACCAGTTTTCACCTATCTCCGAGGGACAGGGAAGCAACTTGGACTCCATTGATCCAGCAAGCAGACAGTGAACCCGGATTGTTTCTAAACAGACCTCAGCAGGTCTAAGGTGCTAACACTTAGCATCGCATGAGCCCAAAGGGATAGCCTCGCTTGAGAGGCTAATATCACCCAACTTCGCCTTGAAGCCATTCGAAGCCCCGCCAAGAAGCTAACTCGCAACTGCGCCACAGAGGACTTCCAGCTCCGCCAAAGGGTTTCTTTCGGACTTCGCCAGAAGCTGCCTCTAGCTCCGCTACAAGCTCAACGCGGCAGCTCCGCTATTGTTCTGCTATGGTCAACCTTTGACTAATCAAATCTCCGGATGAGATCGGATCCAATCAGATCAAATCCAATTAAGATCAAATCAGAGATCAAATTGGGCAGTTGATTGCCACAATCTCTTGACTCTTCTAAACGAGTAAGAAGATTAAGGGAAATCCTCCAACGATATGGAAAGGATCAAGAAGATCAACCGACCTGCCAATTCTAGCTTCGCAGAAGCTGATCCTAGCCTCGCAGCAAGGCTACTTTCCAGATTTAAACAGATTCAATTCAATCTGTTTCCATATCTTCAAGGGACGATTATACCCTTGCTCTCCCTATAAATAGCCCATCAGGGGTACAGGGAGAAAAGGACCACGAAAAGGCTTAGACATGCACAAGAGGACTCCACAAGCAGAGGCTTCTTCATAACGCACCGTGCGCTCTCGAATTCAGAGATCTTTTAGAGAATTGCTTTCTCTATCCAGGGTGTTGATACCCTAACATCGTCCTTTTTCTCAAGGAATCTTCGGAACCAGGTGAGAAGGAATTCCTAATTGAAGGCGGTCTTGAGAAGCAGCAAGAGGGTTCTACCATCCTTCTATTCTCTGATTCCCCGAACCAGGCGAGAAGGGAATCTCATCGCTCGCATCGTCAAAGGGACAAAGTGGTCGCGCGCTGACCAGACTCCTATCGGCACACTTCTCCAGAATCTCTGAGGAGATCTACTTGTAATCTTTTTAAGAATACTTGTAACTTAGCTCCTCAAACTCTTTTTATTGTAAGTTTTTCCCTTTGCAAATATAATGGAAAACAAGATGGCGACTCCGCTGGGGAATGAGTTCTCCACTGCCGAGAATCAAGTATCGCAATGCGACGAACAGACCTTCGGGTCTAACTCTGAATTCAGAAAAGCCGGTGTAGCCAGAGTCTCCCTGGCTAAATCTTTAAGGAAAGTCTCTGCGGAGACAGAAAAGGTTCTCTGCGAACCTACTGCGGTTCTCTGGAGCAATAAGGAAGCACGTCCGCAGTCTGATTTCGTTACTTGTGAGAACTTGGTGGTCCAGTTCGATCAAGGAAGATTTGAAGAAGTCCTCTCTGGGGGTGGCCCAATGCTTCAAGCACAGAAGCATAGGAAGGTCTCCATGACCAGGGTTTCGAAGCAGGAACCAGAAGCAGAATTCTGCCGGCACCCTTCAGCCTCGCGTGTGGCTGATCAGGTTCCTTGCGAACCTAAGTCTCCCCTGCCAAGGCGGTATGGAAGCCTAAACAGAAGTCTCCAACCGAAGCTTTAGGCGTAGCTACGCCTAAACCACACCTCTCTCGCGAAGAAAAAGGCAAGATGCCTGTCTGCTCCAATCATAAAGTCAAGACGGCAATCATACCGTCGCCCAATTCAAGAGCAGCAATGCCTTGTGCCATCATCGTTCTTATGAGCGAAGCTACTGTACCACAACATACTCACTGCGTCCATGGCCGCGAGGCTAGGGCCAGAGTGTCATTTAAGGCAAATCCCCTTTGCAGCGGCATAGTGGGTAAAGCACCACAGCGTGCTCCGCTCTCCAGTTCGTCAAACATTAAGCTCGCACCTGTTGGCGAAGCTAGAACTGAAGTACTATTCAGTGCAAATCCCTTCCGCAGGGGTAACAGAAACGGAACATTATCCTATGTACGCTCTAGGAAGGCCTCTCCACAGGATTATGTGGGCTCCCATGGGCCTGACTTGCAGGAATTCTTGGCGAGCAAGCGGAAGTCGGTGTCTTTCCGAACTACTTCCCCTTGTTGTCAACAAAGGGGATGCCAGCTGGTGACAATCCATTCAGCTCGTTGCCGGTCACGACGAATCCTCGCCACTCCTCCATGCCGGCAATCAGTTTTTGATCGACTGACGGTACAAGCCCCGATGAAGCATCGCAAAAGGAGCATCTCACGAGGTCTACCCTTCGCATCCGTCAACATGACCGGAAGGGGACGAGAGCTGCGCAAGGGAAGACAAACATCTGACGACACCCCCTACAGCTCCTCAGACCCGGACTACAGCCCAGGCTTAGGCGAAGTCTTGGTGCATGAAGAAGGTGTTTTCCGAAACACCAGATCCAGGGTGGCGATACCCTACAGTTACGAGCAGCCTTCTTCCTCGACGGCCCTAGCCTCGTCAGAGCCCAGGAGATCACTCCAGCCATCGGATGAAGAAGACGAAGATAGTGGGTACGTGATCGTCAAAAAGCAAGTACTAAATAAAAGAAGAAAGTGTGGGTTGATGTTACTGCTTTTGCGATTCTTCCATAGTAGCGAAGTGGCTATACGGGTCGTATCCTCAAGGAGGGAGAGCGATGGAAGCTTGATGCGGCTTTTATGTTCAAGACGAAAGAAAGTTCTTGTTTCCAAATAAAGAATTGAAAAGTGAAAGAAGTTGTTTTAAAGAATTGTTGGAAAATGTTTTGGTGGTTTGTAAAAGTGATTTTTTTCTTAGTTGTAAAAATGCATGGCTAACTTTCTACTAAGTGCTCCCACTAATTTCTAACTTTTTGAAGATAGCCTCACGATGGATCATAGGAAAACACAACCCTTGTGCATTAGAACTATTCACGTGAAAATCGAGTGAAAGTTCATCCTAAAACTTAGCCTTACACGGTAAAAACTTGGACATTCCCTTATCAAGATCCGATAGAAGGCGAGAATAAGGGAAGACTCGAGTGCACTATTGGTATCGGCAAAGTTAAAAGGAAAAGTCTCTAACTTATAATAACAAGTAAAGTATACAACTCATATATCATCAAAACTCATTAAGCATGAAGTATAAGAAAGTAGATACTTGTAGGTAAATTAGAGTTAGAACCTTCGTCTTAAGATGCCATAGCTCTCATTTGCACAAGGCTTGTTTGGGCACTATTGACTCATGCGGGTTATCAAACAAGTGTTAGAAATTAGTGGGTTAGTAGTTAGTTAGTCATGCTAAATGAAAAAGTTAGTTAGCCATAAAAGTAAAGAAACAACAAAGTAGAAGAAGTGGAAGGAGAGAGTTACACTACAAGAAGACAAAAGAAAAGAAAAGAGGAAGTTACACTACAACAAAGTAAAAGAGAAGAGTGGAGAAGAAAGAAGTTACACTACAACAAGTGAAAGTAAATGCAAAGACAAATAAATGGAAAGAAGGAAGAGAAGTAGTACTTGTATTATCTTGTCACCCTTCAAATACAACACTTTACACACTCTCTCTTTCACTTTAATGGCTAAGACCTAAAACTAGAAGAAGAACAACAACAACAATTACAACCTAAAATAAGATTACAACAACTTGCTTAAATTCTGATCTGCTCGCACTGAAGACCCCGGGGGGGTATTTATAGGCACCAGGGCAAAGGGGGCCACGTGCACAGCACGTGGCCCAAACTGAAGCGGCGCCCGCGCCAAAGTGCCGCGGAAACGCGGCACGGGCCGCGTTTCCCGCGGCCCAGACAGGGCGGCGCGCGCCCAGTTTTGGACAGCGCGTCGCCCAGTCTGTCTTCTGACTGTCTGGAACCCGGGATTTCCGATTTGATGCCCTGGAATGATGAAATCTTCACTCTAGAGTCAATGGCTAGTTTGTAGGCTTTTAATCACCAATTAAATGGTGATTTAGGTCTTCTTCTTCATTTGCACACCATGGACCTAGAATCAAGCAAGCAAGGTATTATTAGCAGAATTTATTATCAAGTAAATGTGAGAATGTGATGAAATTATGCAAAATTAGAGACTAATCATACCCCCACACTTATCTTTTTGCTCGTCCCGAGCAAACAAAAATAAGAAAATTATTATACCACTTTCGCAGGTAACGCGATTGCACTGAGTATGTGCAACAAGCCTTTAAACCTCTAGGTTTCCCCTAGAGGAGGAGTGTTGTCTCCTGAGGGTTTTCAGCGGATTGCACCCACAAAATCCAATAAGTAAAGAAAAGAAATAGTTGTTAAATTTTTTTTATTTTAATTTTTTTTATATAAATATATATAAATACATGAAAAAGAACTTTCAATTATCTAAGTAAAAATGACCGAATGATGTAAGAATTAGGTTTAACCCTCATAAGTCCTCTTATATTTTAGCCTTCATAAAAGAAGAAACTATGGTTTTTCTTTAAATTTAGAAAGGATCTTGTACTTCTAACTCATTCTTTTATTTTGCTTTAGATAGATATGCATACTGTGTAAGTGTGATGTGCTTGGGATTTTTCAACTCAACTTTGAATACTATTTTATTAATGTTTACTTATTATTCCTGGTTCCATTAGGCTTTCTACTTCACTTATGTAACACATATCAAACCGATGACTCCCAAACCAGATGGTCTTAGGGCACCAGGTGGAAAAACACCCTTCAGATCAAATATGCAAGTGGAGTAGGCCACAAATCAGGATTTATTTATATATAGGATTTTTTTTATTTTTATTTTTTATTATTATTATTATTATTTTTTTTTAGCGTGAGTAATCATGCTTCTTGAGGCACAATTATCCAGCTTCTTTTTTTTTTTCAGCGTGAGTAATTATGCTTCTTGAGGCATAATTATCCAGCTTTTTTTTTTCAGCGTGAGTAATCATGCTTCTTGAGGCACAATTATTCAGCTTTTTTTTTCTTTTCAGAGTTGTGTCTCTAAATCCCAGCATGTGTGTGTGAATTATGCATATTCTACTAAGGCTAAATAAGGTATGAATTATTTTCCTTATCCCTCCTATCTTTTTAGTCAAACCATTCTTTCTTGTTTATTTAGGCAAAAATAAAGATTTATTACTAAGGTTCCCATAATTCCTACAATCTTTTGATATTTTTATAAAGAGTATGAAATTTCTTTTCAATCTAGAGTTTTTTTTTTTGGTTTTTGTTTTTTTTTGAAGAAAAAGAAAGAATAAAAGGAAAAAGAAAAAGAAAAAGTGTTAGCACCCCCCACACCTATCTAATGCATTGTCCTCAATGAATGCATATGGAAATGCAAATACAATACATAGGGAAGAAATGATGTCACCGTCTTCGTGGACTCGGGCAGGCCAAGTGCGAATAGGCTAAAGAAATGTCAAAAAGAATGTACACATAACATTTTTTCCCCCTATGTATTGTATTTTTTTTTTGTTGTTTTTTTTGTTGTTTTTTTTTGTTGTTGTTTTTTTTGTTTTTGTTTTTTGTTTTGTTTTTTGTTGTTTTTTTTTTAGTTGTTTGTGGTGGTTAGGTGTATGATGGGGCAAAAAGAGTCAGCACACTATCATCTGGAATCATCGGCTCAGTGGTCAAGAAGGGCTTTAGTCTTTACCCATTCACTTTAAATTCCGTGTTATTTTTAGGATCTGCAATAAGCACGGCACCGTGTGGGAAAACAGTGCGCACAATGAACGGTCCCGACCAACGAGTTTTTAGTTTCCCCGCAAAAATATGAAGCCTAGAATTGTACAGCAGAACCCTATCTCCCGGGGCAAAGTTTTTCCGGGTTATGAATTGGTCATGGAAAAGTTTGGTCCTGCTCTTGGTGATTCGTGCATTCTCATAAGCTTCATTCCGTATCTCCTCTAATTCAGAAATCTGCAGTTTCCTAAGTTCACCGGCCTTGGTCAGGTCAAAGTTGAGTTGCTTAATTGCCCAGAGGGCCCGGTGTTCTAATTCTACTGGCAGATGACAGGCTTTTTCAAACACGAGTCTGTAAGGAGACATCCCCAGAACTGTCTTAAATGCGGTACGGTAAGCCCACAATGCATCATTGAGCTTAACCGACCAATCCTTTCGGTTTTGTCCGACAGTCTTTTCCAGAATGAGCTTGATCTGTCGGTTGGTGACTTCTACCTGCCCATTTGTCTGGGGATGATACGGGGTTGATAACTTGTGATTGATGGAATATTTTCGCATCAGAGTTTCAAAAACTCTGTTGCAGAAATGTGATCCATTATCACTAATTATCGCTCTCGGGGTGCCAAATCGGGAGAAGATGTTATCTTTAAGAAATTTGACAACCACTTTGTTGTCATTCGTCTTGGTCGGCACAGCTTCTACCCATTTAGAGACATAATCAACAGCAACCAAAATGAATTGGTTACCGAAGGAGTTGGGGAATGGCCCCATGAAATCGATACCCCAAACATCAAAGATTTCAACTTCAAGGATCGGGTTCAGGGGCATCATGTCTCTTCTAGAAATTTTCCCGATTTTCTGACAATTTGCACATGACTTGCAAAAATGATATGAATCCTTGAACAAAGTGGGCCAGTAGAACCCACTTTGTAGAACCTTCTCTGCAGTCTTACGGGGACCGAAGTGTCCTCCGCATGCAAGATCATGACAAAAGCTGAGCACACTCCTCTGTTCCTCCTCGGGTATGCATCGTCTAATTATTTGGTCTGGACAATACTTAAAAAGATACGGTTCTTCCCAGAAGAAGTACCGTACTTGGGCAAAGAAGCGGTATTGGTCTTGCTTTGTCCAGTCAGCGGGTAATTGTCCCGTGGCCAGGTAATTAACGATGTCAGCATACCAGGGTTCCTTAAGAATGGCTAGGATGTGCTCATCAGGGAAATCCTCGTTGATCGGAGCTTGGATGGTTGGTGCATTCGGAATTCGTGAAAGATGATCAGCAACCACATTTTCAATACCTCGTTTATTCCGATTTCTAAGTCAAATTCTTGAAGCAAAAGGATCCACCGAATCAGTCGGGCTTTTGCTTCCTTCTTGGTCATGAGGTATTTCAGAGCCGAGTGATCCGTGAAAATCACCGTTTTCGAACCTAACAAGTAGGGCCGGAATTTTTCTAACGCAAAGACAACGGCCAAGAATTCCTTCTCAGTCGTTGTATAGTTCTGTTGGGCGTCATTCAAGGTCCTACTCGAATAGTAAATCACGTGCTGCCTATTATCGATGCGCTGTCCTAGAACAGCACCAATTGCAAAATCAGATGCATCACACATGATTTCAAATGGCTGGGCCCAATTAGGAGCAGAAATGATAGGTGCAGAAATCAGTTCTTGCTTAAGCCTCCCCCAAGACTTGAAACATTCATCATTGAAGTCAAAGGGCACGTCCTTAGCGAGCAGGTTAGTTAAGGGCCTCGCAATTTTGCTAAAGTCCTTAATGAACCGTCGGTAGAACCCAGCATGCCCTAAAAAGGATCTAATATCCTTGATGCTTTTGGGTGGTGGGAGCTTAGCAATCACTTCTACCTTAGCCTTATCCACTTCTATGCCTCTCCTCGAAATCTCATGGCCCAAGACAATCCCCTGTCTCACCATAAAATGGCATTTTTCCCAGTTTAGAGTTAGGTTCTTCTCAATGCATCTTTGTAGCACTAACTCTAAGTGATGAAGACATTGATCAAATGAATCTCCGTAGATGGAGAAGTCATCCATGAAAATCTCAAGAAAACGTTCCACCATATCAGAGAACAAACTAAGCATGCACCGTTGGAACGTTGCAGGAGCATTGCACAATCCAAAAGGCATGCGCCTATAAGCAAAGGTTCCGAACGGGCAAGTGAACGTTGTCTTTTCCTGGTCTTCTGCAGCAATGGGGATTTGATTGTATCCCGAGTACCCATCCAGAAAGCAGTAGTACTCATGTCCAGCCAAACGCTCAAGCATTTGGTCGATGAAGGGTAGCGGGAAATGGTCTTTACGGGTAGCAGCATTCAACTTCCTGTAGTCGATACAAACACGAACCTTGGTAGGCAATCTTGTTTGTACCAACTCTTTTTCCTCATTTTCTACTACCGTAAAGCCAGCCTTCTTTGGGACCGCATGAACCGGGCTAACCCATTGGCTATCAGAAATGGGATAAATGATCCCATTATCTAATAGTTTCAGAATTTCAGCCTTCACTGCCTCTTGCATGAGAGGGTTAAGCCTGCGTTGTGGGTCCCTCCTAGGGATTGCTTCATCAACTAAATGGATTCTATGTTGCACTATGGCTGGACTTATTCCCTTGATGTCCTTCATTGTCCATCCAATGGCTTCCCTATGTCTTTCCAGAATAGACATTAAGCTGTCCTCTTGTTGCTCAGTCAGGTGGGATGCTATGATGACTGGCAAGGTGTCCTTTCCGCCCAGGTAGGCGTACTTGAGATGTTCAGGCAGGGCTTTCAACTCTAGGGAAGGTGTTGCTTCATTGGAGGGAATTTCTGGGCTTTCGATCCTAAGATGGGGTACACTGGGGCTTGATGCCCAATCCACTGCTGAATCCACGATCTGGTCTAGATTAAAATCCTCAGCCTCCAGATCAAACTCTGCCTCAGCTTCTATCTCCATGCATTCCTCATGTTCACTGGTCAGGTTTTCAATAGAATTGACCTCAAATGTCTGATCATTGACATCCCTAGGTTGTCTTCCAAGATTGAAGACATTGACTTCCTTCGTCATGTCTCCGAAAGTTAATCGCATGGACCCGTTCCTACAGTTGATTATGGCATTGGCTGTAGCAAGGAATGGGCGCCCTAAGATGATGGGAGTTTGAGACCTAAGATTGGACACAGGTTGGGTCTCAAGCACAATGAAGTCAACGGGGTAAATGAAATCCCCGACCCGGATGAGGACATCTGTGATTTCCCCTTTGGAATCTTCACAGATCGGTCAGCTAGCTGAATGGTGACTCGAGTTGGGCTTAGCTCACCCAACCCAAGTTGCTGGTATACTGAGAGAGGTAGCAAGTTGATACTTGCTCCCAGGTCAAGAAGCGCTCTACTGATTTCGGTCTGTCCTATGGTGCAGGAAATGGTGGGACATCCGGGATCCTTGTATTTCACCGGAATGGGACCAGACAGAATTTCGCTTATGTTAGTGGCCAAGAACACTTTCTTGGGCACATTGGTCTTTCTCTTCTTAGTACACATATCCTTCAGAAATTTGGCATAAGCCGGGACTTGTTGGATAGCGTCTAGAAGTGGCACATTTAACTTAACCTGGTTGAACATCTCTAGCATTTTCTCCATGTGCATATTTTTATTATTGTTCCTAAGCCTATTGGGAAAGGGTGCTACAGGCTTGTGAACTTGTTCAGCAGCTTTGTCCTCGTCAGATGTCTGTGGAGCGGATTGGGAGGAACTAGCAGAGGTGGAGGCTTGAGTGGGATCAGGATGGACTGGACTCTTCTGCTGGTAGACCTGGTTGTCTACCTTCTTTCCAGATCTCAGTGTGTGAACAGCATTACACTGGTTAATTGATGGATCCTGAACTTCATATGCTTGGTTGGAGGTTTTTGGGTTAACTAATGGCTGACTAGGCAAAGTACCCTTAGGTCTTTCACTTAGGGAGCTAGCTAACTGGCTCATCTGCAATTCCAACCTTGATATGGCCTGTGAATGACTATTCAGAGTTTGTCCCTGGTTCTGCATGAAAGCAGCCTGGGACTTAATGAAAGCCTCTATGCTCTCCTCCAATTTACTGATTTTCTTTTCCATTAGAGAGCCTTGGGAGGAGGAAGATGGGGCTTGACTGGGAAAAGGTGGTGGAGGAGAAGGATGGTGAAAGTTGTTGGAAAATTAGGTCTGGGAGGATTGTTTGGGGCCCAGGAGAAATTTGGGTGATTCCTCCAGCCGGGATTGTAGGTCTGTGAGTAGGGGTTGTGAGGCGGCCGTGAGTAAGCCGCGTTCATGTGTTCCGGTGGCACTTGCTGGGCATGGAAAACAGGGCACTCTTCAAAGACATGGTTCGGTGCCTGACAATATGAACAACCCGGATTGTGAATTGGTGGTGGGTTGATCTGGTTGACACTAGCAGGCTCTTTTATTTCCAGAGCCTCTATCCTTCTCATCAGGGTAGCAATCTTAGCCTCGGCAGCTATGGATGATTCTAGAGATAGGAGCCCTCCTCTTGAAGCTATAGATTGTGAATTCCTAGGTTTTTCCGAGGCTGGCTCCCATTGCAGGGTTTTCTCCGCTAAATCCTCAAATAAATCCCAACCCTGATTCTCATCCTTCTGCAAGAACCCTCCCTGACACATCGTTTCTAACAGGGTCTTAGTCTGATAATCTAGACCATCGTAGAGAATCTGGCACTGACGCCATTTCTCCACGCCATGATGAGGGCACTGAGCGAGGAGATCTTTGAATCGCTCAAAGTATCTCCAAAATGGTTCGCTCGGGTCTTGCTTAAACTGCATGATGTTCTTCCTAATGAGGGCAGTTTTGTGAATGGGGTAGAATTTCTTCAAGAAAGCCTTGACGAAATCATCCCACGTCGTGACTGAATCTGCTGCCAAACTGTACAACCATTTCTTAGCTAGGTCCTTTAGGGAAAAAGGGATGAAACGTAACCTAACGGCATCGTCTCCTAGCTGGGGTATACGCATCATGAGGCATACTTCTTCAAATTCCCTAACAAAGAAGTATGCGTCCTCCGATTCTAAACCATGAAATTTGGAAGAGTGTTAATGAATTGGGGCTTTAACTCGAAGTTATTGCCGTTTGCTTCAGGAAGTTTTATGCAAGATGGAAGTGAAGTTCTGATCGGGTAAAATCTATCCTGAAGTGACGCCATCACCGGTTCTGGATGCAAGGGTAGAGAAGTGTTTCTTGTTAATCTGGAAGTTGACGGATCTCTCACCCACTCTTGCATGCAGCACACCACAACCAACGCAAAAACAACAAACAATCGAAAAGAGTGAAAAACAAACAAAAGAAAGAAAAACAACCACAAGCCTTAGTCTAAGGTACCTGGACCTAGACGACTCCTAACTGGTCGATTCTCCGGGGAAGGTTGTTGCAGGAACTCGACTACAAGCTAATCGGCCAGGAAAGGGCAAAGCTCGGGGGGAGGTATCCGGGCGGAGCCACGGGCCTAATTATGCCAAACCACGGAGCTTTCGAGGCTTTACCTCTCAATCCACTTTCCTTAGACACCGATTTTGCAGGAGTATAGTTCTTACAATTTCCAACCTCGGTTAATCTCTTAGTGAGTCCGAGATGTCCCTAGGGCCAACGTCTATTGATTTTTAGTTAAGGCTTGGGAAAATGTGAGTGCACTTGGAGATGATTTTTGGGCTAAGGAAGGGTGATGAAATCCCCACCTTATCTTGTTTATTTGGGTTTTGCCCTTAAAGTCAATTGTGCAAGTGTGCAGTTTATTCACAACAAGGTAACACTCAAAGCGGTAAATCACTTCAAAATGTTGGTCCTATTCTATATGA
Source organism: Agave tequilana (assembly GCA_038442645.1). NCBI lineage: Eukaryota > Viridiplantae > Streptophyta > Magnoliopsida > Asparagales > Asparagaceae > Agave > Agave tequilana. The sequence continues at coordinate 88,447 of JAVJIF010012891.1, forward strand.
ATGCACACGTACCTTGTCTCCAGCACTCTTCAACAGAAATTGAAATGAATTGAAATAGACACGTGCCCTAAATGCAAAAGTCTAATCCAATTTTCAATTAAGCAACAAGTAAATTTCTGTTGAATTTATTACACATGCATATGGTGAAGCATCCAAGGAAACTAGAAATTTTGAAAGCACTTTTTTTTTAGCGGCGCTCGGCAACCCTGCAAACGAGTTTGTTAGTACTTCAATCGGAAAAACTCGCTTTTACACGAATTTTTCCGAGGGCAAATAAATCCTCGCGCAATGTCCTTGGCCACCTCCTTCGCTTCCCGTGATGGTGAGCTCCTTGGTACTTCTCCTATACACAAAAAGAACAATCTTTAGTAGTGAACAATAAAGCCGTTCCCTCCCCGGCAACGGCGCCAAAATTTGATCGTCAAAAAGCAAGCACTAAATAAAAGAAGGAAGTGTGGGTTGATGTTACTGCTTTTGCGATTCTTCCGTAGTAGCGAAGTGGCTATACGGGTCGTATCCACAAGGAGGGAGAGCGATGGAAGCTTGATGCGGCTTTTATGTTCAAGACGAAAGAAAGTTCTTGTTTCCAAATAAAGAATTGAAAAGTGAAAGAAGTTGTTTTAAAGAATTGTTGGAAAATGTTTTGGTGGTTTGTAAAAGTGATTTTTTTCTTAGTTGTAAAAATGCATGGCTAACTTTCTACTAAGTGCTCCCACTAATTTCTAACTTTTTGAAGATAGCCTCACGATGGATCATAGGCAAACACAACCCTTGTGCATTGGAACTATTCACGTGGAAATCGAGTGAAAGTTCATCCTAAAACTTAGCCTTACACGGCAAAAACTCGGACATTCCCTTATCAAGATCCGATAGAAGGCGAGAATAAGGGAAGACTCGAGTGCACTATTGGTATCGGCAAAGTTAAAAGGAAAAGTCTCTAACTTACAATAACAAGTAAAGTATACAACTCATAGATCATCAAAACTCATTAAGCATGAAGTATAAGAAAGTAGATACTTGTAGGTAAATTAGAGTTAGAACCCTCGTCTTAAGATGCCATAGCTCTCATTTGCACAAGGCTTGTTTGGCACTATTGACTCATGCGGGTTATCAAACAAGTGTTAGAAATTAGTGGGTTAGTAGTTAGTTAGCCATGCTAAATGAAAAAGTTAGTTAGCCATAAAAGTAAAAGAAACAACAAAGTAGAAGAAGTGGAAAGAGAGAGTTACACTACAAGAAAACAAAAGAAAAGAAAAGAGGAAGTTACACTACAACAAAGTAAAAGAGAAGAAGTGGAGAAGAAAGAAGTTACACTACAACAAGTAAAAGTAAATGCAAAGACAAATAAATGGAAAGAAGGAAGAGAAGTAGTACTTGTATTATCTTGTCACCCTCCAAATACAACACTTTACACACTCTCTCTCTTTCACTTTAATGGCTAAACCTACAACTAGAAGAAGAACAACAACAACAATTACAACCTAAAACAAGATTACAACAACTTGCTTAAATTCTGATCTGCTCGCACTGAAGACCCCAGGAGGGTATTTATAGGCACCAGGGAAAAGGGGGCCACGTGAATAGCACGTGGCCCAAAATGCAAGCGCGCGCGC